>WYDI02074862.1:0-97897 GCA_009867235.2 Psittacus erithacus
AACAACAAGGTGCTTGGTGACAGCCAGCATGGCTTCACTGAGGAGAAATCCTGCCTGACCAATTTGGTGGCCTTCTAGGATGGGGCTACAGAACTGACGGACAGGAGTAGAGCAGTTGACGTCATCTACCTGGGCTTGTGCAAAGCATTCAACACTGTCCCACATGACATTCTTGTCACTAAATTGGAGAGACATCAATTTGATAGGTGGACCAACCGTATCCTGAGCTGCATCAAAAGGAATGTGACCAACAGGTTGAAGGAGGTGATCCTGCCCTCTACTCTGCTCTCATGAGACCTCACTTGGAGTATTATGTGCAGTTCTGGTGTCCTCAGCATAAAAAGGACATGGAACTGTTGGAACAAGTCCAGAGGAAGCCATGAGGATGATCATGGGACTGGAGCACCTCCCGTATGAAGATAGGCTGAGAAAGTTGGGTCTGTTCAGCATGGAGAAGAGAAGGCTGCGTGGTGACCTCATAGCAGCCTTCCAGTATCTGAAGGGGGGCTATAGGGATGCTGGAGAGGGACCATTTGTTAGGGACTGAAGTGATAGGACAAGGGATAATGGGTTAAAACTTAAATAGAGGAAGTTTAGATTGGATATAAGGGGGAAATTCTTTACTGTAAGGGTGGTGAGGCACTGGAATGGGTTTCCCAGGGAAGCTGTGAATGGTCCATGCCTGACGGTGTTCAAGGCCAGGTTGGCCAGAGCCTTGGGTGACATGGTTTAGTGTGAGGTGTCCCTGACCATGGCAGGGTGGTTGGAAGTTGATGATCTTAAGGTCCTTTCCAACCCTAAGTATTCTATGATTCTATGATCTGCTTTTTTGCACTTTAAACTCATTAAGTTCCTCCTGGAATTATCTAGGAAGAAGGATCAGGCACTTAATCTTTTTGATGCTATCTTTCACAAGATTGGCATCTTACAAATCTGTAGTAGTCAGTGAATCATAATTTGGTTTTTGGTATTCAGTCAGGAGATTGCATTCCAATTCGTTGCTGCTTTTCAGGATCGTTTGCATCTTTCCTTTTTAGATGCTCCTCTTCCTCTATATTCCTCTAGTATTTGCTGGTTGTTACCAAGTGCCGCACATGTTTATAGGTGCAACAGATAGTGAACTCATACAGTCTTTCACCATAAGTCAGTTTTGTTAGCCTTGTAAACCCTGTAGTTATGGTCCCAGAGTGTTGCTCTGCAGCCTTCAAGAGCCAGAGAGTGTCATTTCATCTGAACATCAGCAAACTGCTGGATGTAACTTGCAGTCCTGCTCAGGCAGGCATTTCCACTTTGACATTGCTGCACTGACTTCAAGCAGTATGGTAACAGACTCCATTTTATCAATAAGAGAGAGAAATAGTGGTTGTATTATTAGGTTAAAGTACTGATGCCAGACAGTGGAGTTACACTGATGTGACACTGGAATAATGTATGAATTCAAGCTCTTTTCAGCTTAGTGGCATAGGAAGCCTGACTTGATGAAATCGTCAGTGTTTTTAGTAGAACAGTAGTGAGGAGGTATGAAGGCTGTGCACTTTAACAATGTGTGTTTAAACATCTCTCATTTCACAGAAATGACTTCTTTACTGAATCTTTTCTTTATTGAACTCCCTAGTTCCATTTATCCAAAAGCATGTCATACAGTTTCACTGGAAAGTGATTTAGTTGGATTCTGTTAACTTGATCTCATCCTTTGCTCTCCCTTTATAATGCTTAGGGTGTCCCAGGAGCATCAGGTTCACCTGGAAGAGATGGAGCTCAAGGTCAAAGGGTAAGGTAAAATAAATATGTTTTACATTTGCTTTAAGAGTTTCTATTCCATAATGGATACGTTTCCCAGGTTGATTTGTTATGGTTTATGTCACTTTATTCTGCATTTCTGGAGACTGACATGGCTGTGCCAGTCAGAACAGAAGTCAAAGACAGAGTGGAGTATCCTTCCATCTGCTAGATCAAGGTTAAGAAATACTAGATGTGTAATGGAGACCCATGCACTATGCATTGTTTAGTGCCTTTGGTAGGAGTAATTGTCATTTGTGTTCAGCACTGCCAATTAATCTATTTGCTAATACTTTCAAAATTAGATGGTGGTTAAATGGTACATAATTAGTATTCAGTCTAATGCAGTCATCTAAATTTGCTTTCTAGCTAATTAATGAATACAAGAGAAAACTGCAAGGGAATTTAATACTGAATGTAGAACAATACCTGTAGAAACTGGTGAAATAAGGAAAAGGTGAAGGATAATATCAAAATTTAGTCAACCTTATTCTGCTTCTGGTAGGGCAAATGAAGGTACTTACAGTCTATCTAGGAATCAGTAAAAACAAATTCATATTCATGTGTGCAGTTAAACCTATAAGTCCTTTTCCCTGTCTCCTTGGGGAGACTTTTGTTTCATTACTAGTCAGGCACTGGAAAGTTTTTGATAGCATAATACTGGGTTACTGCCTACAGCAGAAGTTCGTTATTAAATATGACTTTTAGGTTTCATTTGAACAAGTTTTACATATTCATGATCCTTTTTTGGATATGTTAATGTAACTTGAACTTCCGAGAAATCTGGACCTTGTTTAGACTTCTGGCATTAACCTGAGACCTTGCTGTTAAAAAAAAATAATCCCTATAGCAAAATGTGTATTTGAGCTTGCTATTAGGAACTTAAGCATTGGCATACCTTTATGTATAGAAGCAATTCAAATGAAGTTACTGTAGATTTTGGGCAATGCTTGGATGGTTTTTTTTTTTCTAAAATATTGAAAATAAAGTAATTTTCTTAAAATAAAGTTTTACACAATATTATCATTAGATGAATAACCTTCTAATCAGAACAATAGTTTTCTAATTTTCAATTAAGTTGTGCTGAAATATGAAGATAAATATATTCATTTTTCTACTATGTGATGCTGTGGTGCCTTCTGCATGGTAGCTCATTTTTCATGTTTTTGTCTTCTTTTTGAATGTATTTGAATTTCTCCCCCTAAATTCCCCACGCCCGGTGTCACCTCTTCACCCCAGGTTAATAAAGACTTGGAGTCTGATGGAGATTTGGATTTTTGCACTATGCTGTCTAATCTTGGTCATAGCCAGGTTGAGGTGACTTGGAGCTAGACGCTGTATGTGTGAGTGGTATGTGCCTCCTCTTCCTGCATTCCTGATCACGAGGGACAGGGACCATTGTTCAGTTCAAGGAGAAGAAAGCTCTGTGGTTTTATTGTGTTCTGTAGATAACTGTATTTAGCAGTGGAGACCTGCAGCCATGTCTTGACATCAGCCAGCCATTCAGAAGTGATCTAATTGTCCCTCGTGTGAAAGTCAGGAGGCTGTTGCAAAAAGGTGGTATTTCTGAGAAAAGCCATTAGGAAGACTGGCACAGCAAAAGCATTTGATGCAGCCTGGAAAGGTCACGCAGTGCTTGTTCTGTAGAAGACCCCAGTGTTGTCTATAATAATGTAGGGCAATTACCTAAATTGCTATTTCTTATAAATATAGTAATAATGCTTCGTTCATGTGCTCACTTTCTTCTGGTGTTAATCAAAGGAGCTGGATAAATAGCCTAGATCTCATAAAATTAGGTCTGTTAGCTTGTTATTGTCTCTGTGTGACCCTTATGCAATATTTTCCCAGCAGTAATTATTTCTATGGCAACAAATAATTATGTTATAGTAATTTCATGGTGCTGTAACTCATTTGAATCCTGTGAAGTTATGACAACATAAAATTACTTTTAATGGGTGAAGATTCAAACCAATGATTTCACCGCCGTCTTTTTGAAGGCCAAGTGCTCAAGAAAGGCATAATTCTAAGAGCATAACTGCAGCAACAGCAAAGAAGTGGTGGAAAATTCCTGAAAAGTAAATTGCCTTTTTATATAATGTTCCCTTTGTTGGGCCTTCTCCTTTTAGCCAAGATGCCAAACTGCCTTGCAGCTATTAAACTACTAGAACTGATATTTTCTGTGTTATTCTTAGCTCAGCTGTCATTTGCTCTGCAGTATTTATTGTTCATTGAAATCTTTTAATTATAGTGGTACCAGTGCTGTAAAGTAATTAAACAGATGGCCCAATCATACTGATTTTAATAGAAGGTAAGCATGGGACTGATATCTGTTGAGATATCTCCAAGAGGTTTGCTGAACTGAGGATAACAAAATGCTAGACTCAAGAAGTCCTGGAATGGAGACTTTTTGTCCTTACAGTTGCTGGTAGCTGGAATTACTTCGCTTTTACAGTTCTTTTCCTTCTCTTTTGTTTTGATTCTTAGTGTTTGTCTTGGCTGGTTTTATTTTTGAAATCAGTTGAGACAAGGTTGGGGTTTTTTTTCTGCTAATGTATTAATTCACCAATTAGTTTATAAAGGTTCTTTTTGCATTTCTGAACTTCTAGTCTTTGGTTTGTTTGTTTTTCTTGGGTATTTAGTAACTCCTTAAGAAATAGAGCATCTCCTCTCTATCATTTTCTTAATGAAATGCCTTCCATATGGAAAAGAGTGGGACATAATAAAAATGCCATGGGAAGGTTGAATCAGCGTCAAAAATGCATTCTGTCTTAATAAAGCAAACTTTCTGAATGTCCATGATAATATTTTATACCTGTCTGGTAACTAGTTTACATCTCAGACTCCACACAAGGAACAGTCTCCTTCCCTCTCATCAGCTTCCAGTTATAAAAGATTTTATAAAATAGAGAATGGTTTCTTTCTTATTTTATGGCTGGGGCTGTGGTTGTTTGGTGTCCTTTCTTGCTGTCCCATATTTGTAGCTGGCAATATAGTGAGGTTTTATTGAGAAGAACAGATTGTGTTTCTCCGCTAACTGTCCCAGGCATAAACTGTTGAAAGATAGAGCTTGAATTGCACATGCAAGAGAATCCAAACCAGCATCATGCTTCTGTTGCGTACATAGACAGTAATCAGACTCTCTTGTGCTCTTGGTTCATCTCTTCAGCCAAGAGTATAAGGTTTGGAAGCAGACTGAAACTGACCTTTTTTGAGATGCGTGAGTAGAGTGGGGAAAGGTCTTCGCTTTCCCATATCTTCATGGCTGCTCTCCAAGGTCAGGTCACAATTGCAATTCCCATTCTTTCTTTCGAAGTCCAGGCCGCTTGAGAGGACAGGTCTACAAAGCTGCAACAAGAGAAACTTTATAGATATCCTGAGTGGCAAGCATGCTCTGCTTGATGACACAATGTAGGGAGGGCTCTCCGCTGTTCTGACTACAAAGTTTATATCTCTTTTGCCCGTGATGTTGTTACTGCTCACTTTTGTTTGGTTGTTTCCCCAAAGGTGTTTTCTCCTGGCCAGACTTCTTGGTAAAGAAGCATGGTGGTTGTTCTTTAGCAGGTTAAATAGTTCTGGAGGAAGCTCTGTTGGATGTGCTTCCTTCCCTATATGTCTGCTAGGGGTGGGACCACAGTGTTAAACTGTCAAGACACTGGTCTGCGATAAGATGCCTCTAGCTGATAGAGAGGATGAATCAGATTCTTAAACATTTCTTCAGCTCCTAATGGCTCCTGTTCAGCTCACTGTGAGAGCAGGAGGACAAAGAGACCAGCTCTGAGACATAAGGCCTTTGTCTAGAGGCTAGTGATTTAGATATTGCCAGAACATAATTCTGAGCACTGTCTAGTGACCTTTGCCATCTAACGCTTGTCGTTCTTGGCAGTGTTGGGCTGGGCCAGCTCTTTCAGGACATTGTTCATGAGATAACACAGATCAGAAGCAGGGAGTTTAGATGCCTACTGTTTTAATAGGATTTATGGAATTGTAAAATTAAAGTTGGGATGGACCTTCAGAGGTCATCTAGTTCAACAGTCTGCTCAAAACAGGCCTGATCAGATCAAATTTCTCAGGTCCATATTAAGCTGAGTCTTGAGGGCTTCTAAGTATGAAGATTCCACAAGCCCTCTGAGCAACCCATGGCAGTATTAACTTTCATTGTAACACTTTTTTTCCCCTGCCTGTTGACTTGTTGTCCTGTAGGAACCCCTGATGCTTTTCCACAATGCCACAGAAATGCAGTTCTGTATGTTGATCAGAGCTGTGTCACATCTTTTTCTTTAAGGACTTGTCTAATATGCAACCAGAGGCATAGTCACAGGGACACAGATACACGAGGAAGGGAGTATTATCTTCCAGATGTTAATCTTAAGAGCATACTGCAAATATTGGAGGAGAAATATGACCAATTAACAACAGATATGCAAGAAATACATATTTTAAATTATGAAGAATTAATAGTAAGATAATTTCAGACTGTCAGCTTCTAGATGAATCTGGTAGTTTCATGAGGAAGAGAGGAAGTGCTAAGACAGTATTATTATGTGTTAAGACAAAACTAGCCTACTTCAGTTAAATAAAGGCTGTGTGTTCTGAGCAACATCTAACCCAATGTTTCTGGGTTAGCTTTAATTTAAAATAGCTCATGTTAGGGAAAATCTTTTGCAAGCTACACCTTGAATTAATACACTGAGATAGTGTTTAGTAAAGTTTCTCAGATGCTCACAGTGGTTCATCTTGAAAGGAGGAACGTTTATTTTTAAAAAATTCACCAGAAAAGGAAATAAAATAAATAAAAAGATGAGGCAGTCATGGGTCCCAGGCTGCAGCATTTTCTTAAAGGCTGTACATGAAAGTCTTTCAAGCCTGGGTTCAGTAGCTGCAGTTAAGGTTTTGCCAGTATCTAGCCCTATGTGAAAAATCACCTCTTCACAAGTACTTCTAAGAATTCCAGGCTACCAAAAGCTAGAATTTATAGTGAGGTTAGCAGCAGTACTGACTTCAGCGCACTTGAGTCTTTACAGGGATTCAGGTGCTGCCTACATTCTCTGGTTCCATTTGTATTCTGGCAAATAAAATCCCTCATAATAAAATCTATTATAGTTGCACTATGTTTCTCTGTAACTTTTTTTCATGCTATTAACAAAATATGTCCTTATTTAAGTTAATGTTCCAAAATGATATGCACCTTGATTCTAAACTGCCCTGCAACTGATATCACACATCAAAATCTGTCCCATCCTGGACGTGCAGTCCATGGAGGACATTCAGAGGCTCTGTACAGAACCATTTCTATCCTGGACATGACTGCACCAGAGGAAGTGCTCTTGTGCTATATAATTCCCCCAGTCATTCTGGAGATGGCTAAGCTTCAATAAATTGGAGACTAAATAACATCTTTAAGGCTTCAGTGCTCAGAATACAACTCTGTGAATTCTCACAGTGCTCTGTTTAATTTTGCATTAACCAGACCAAAAATAATGGGGGAAAGTGCCAGAAGAAATACATTCCCAGTCTTCCTGCCAATTTCCTGGTACCCGCTAATCTCCTCTGCTCACTATTCACAAGTTCAGAATGAGTATCAGATCCATTTTGGGCGCTGGATGGTCTGAGTAACACCATCTTCACACCCTGTTGGCAGCATAAACAAATATCTTTGGTTATTTGCCTACAAGAGAGGATGAGTATTGTCAAATTCTTGCTTGAACCAAACCTTTCTTTGACTTCATCTATAAGCATATAGGAATTTTCACATCTAACAAATACAGTAGGAGGCAATTTTTTTTGTGGGCAAGTAATACAGACCTAGTGCAAGAGAATTAATCCTAGGAGAATAGACAGGAAATGATTCTTGAGCAGCCAAGAGTAAGAATACTGCTCAGAAGAAAGAAACTGTGAAACATATTCAATGAAAATGTAATTCTGATCATAATGTTAGTTCTACTCTTTGACTGTGATGGGAGAAGGGAGGGACATACAGTATTATTTTTCTTTAGAAGTGTGCAGGAATCCACACTAGATCCTAGAAGCCAATGGAAAGCTCTGCATTTCCCTCCTCCTAGTTAAAATAAGCCCTTAAGAAGATCAGATCAGTTTTCGTCCTCCTTTAGGACTGATCAAAAATAAATGCAGATTTTAAATCTTTGCTTTAAAAAGTGAAACGTGTAAGTCTTCCTGAAGGTTTTACTGTGTACTGTCTAGTTTGCATTATCTTTTAGGGACTTCCATGTTATTATAAAACTGTGAATAGTTATCACTGATTTTTTTAAAACATTGTTCATAACTAAATGCTCCTTCCAGAGAATATCAACCCCCCTATTTTATGATTTTTAATGCATTTCAAAATTCCTTATACCATTCTCTGTTTCCTCCAGAATCACCAATTTTGAAGCCTTGGAACATACTTTCCTTTGCAGATTTATTTAATTGGTCTAGGCTTGTAACCTTTTCTCTATATATGTCTTATAGCTACTGTGATACAGACACTATTAGTATCTTTATTACAGTGCCACTTACCTGTTACGTTTGCTTTAGTTCTTACTGTGACAGGGGAACTGCTTTGGTCCTTGAAGCTTTAGGTGCCATCTGGCTACACTGCGAAATAAGAAAGCATTTCCCCATCAGCTCTAAGGATGAGTAGATAACATCATATGAGTTACTATGCTGTGGCTTAATTTATCAGTGAAACAACCTTTTAGTGGAATTTTAAAATATGTCTTCCAAGTGGATGGCAGATAACATTCCTCAGCCACTGTTTCATGCCATATGATAGCCGGTTTGAATCACAGTTTTCAAATTATGTAAAGCATAGAACTAGTCGTTCATGCTATGTTCATTACTAAAATCATGTCAGAAATAAAGTTTCAGGAATAAACAGTACAAAATGAAAAAGTTGTGATTTCTCTTTTCTGAAGCTCTAGGAGATACTGAGGCCTAGAATGTTCTTTACTCTGTGTGTCAGCATAAACACTTTCATGCCCTCTCTTCCCTTCTGCTCTTGCCTCTATATTCTGGTCTTCGGCCACAGATAAGATCACATTTCTCCTTTTTAGGCTGTGTAGTAATTCAGGAATTGACTTACCACCAGCCTGATCAGAAACCTATGCTTTATAGCATGTGGTTACAAAATGTGCATGTTGGTTAATTTGCAGGAATGCTTTATTAATACTGTATTTTCTTCTACATCTGGTCAGCCTTTTTTCTATGATATGCTTGATTTCCAGTTTCCAAGTTATCTTTCATTTTTGGCTCTCATTTCTGGAAGCTCTGAAGCACGTTCATAATGTAAACCACATGAGCTTTCTTGCCGCTTCCTGAATCAGGACCTTGGTGATATCTTGTACATATGTACAGTATTGCAGGGCAGAGAGATAGGCTCTTTCAGCACTTAACCAGTGGGACTGTGAATAGTTGCAGCCAGTGAGAACAGATGTAGAAATGTGACCCATCTTGTGGTGCAAAGTTTGACAGCAGCCCTCTCATTTACCTTACGGCAGCAGCATTGCAAGTGAAATTCACTCAAAGATGAAAATTGCCAATACAAAAAGTTTTGCATTGCTGCTTCATACTTCAAAAGCTTTGTGAGATTAGTTGGATTTTTTATATCAGTGGCACCATAGCACCTTTTCAGCAAATAAGGGAATTTTCTTCTAAGAAACAACTGGTGCCAGTTATTAATTAAAGAAAAAGCAAAGAACAAAAAGGAAAGAAAAAGTCTTCTGGATGAAATGGATCAGATTCCTGAAGTACATACGGAAAGCTGATAAAATTGCATATATTTTACTATTATAGGGCCTTCCTGGCAAAGATGGACCCACAGGCCCACAAGGACCTCCTGGCCCAATGGTGAGTATGGCCCATCGAATTTGTTACTGTAAAGGCAGGATCTGGGAGGATGGTTGGTCACTCTGTTATCTAGGATTCAGTGGATAGACCCAAGGCCAAGGGTTTTCCTTAGAAGTTTAAATTCTCATGACGCACTGGGTTGGCAGAGAGCTGCTTCTCTCACGTCATTTCTTTCCACTTTTACTTTTTTCTTACTCAGGAAAAAATGTTTCACATGGGAAGGAAAGACAGTTCCGTCAATAGATTGATAGCTTTACATAACTTTTTTTGTTCTTAGTCAAGTATGTGCACTATATAAAGTGAATTAGTGCTCTTAACATTTGAAACACTTTCTTCTCATAAGAAATTCCAATTAGTATTATTAGTTAAATGAACCACCAAGTTTGTTTTGGGGTGGAGGTGGGTGCATGTATTCAAGTGTTTTCATGGAGTAATCAAGGAATACAGCAGAGGCCACATTCGGCCTTCATAGCAAGGCGTATGTTGCCTCCAGAATCAATCTCATCTGATTCAGCCTTCTCAGATAGGGCAGCCACTCAAAGTTAATGCCTTCTTGGTAGGTTTAAGACATTCGGTGAAACTGCTGATTGTATTGAGTATACTCCAAGAAATCCTCCTCTTTTTACAAAGAATATTCTGAGTCATCCCTCCTGAACATGGTAGTAATGTCACAGGATTTAGTCCAGGGGTTCAGCAATCTGTGACTGTTCCAGAAAGCAAGCAACATGCATCCATTTTTCTCAAGTGCTTTTCTGAGAGCTGTGCATTTGATGCTCTTTTTTTCCTGCAACATATACCACTTCGTCCTCTCTCCCAGCATCTCCAGTCTTTGACTGGCTGTTCTGTTTGTTTGCACTTGTTCCTAGTGACAGAGTATTTCTCCCATCAGGATTCATGGATGTTGATTGTCATCACCACTGTTTTGTTTCTCTTCACGTAGGGCATACCTGGTGCTCCAGGTGTTCCAGGTGTTACTGGAAGCCAGGGGCCACAAGGTGATGTTGGAGCTCCTGTGAGTAAAATTAATTACTATTGCTATATTTGCTGTTGTGCATTTATTCACTTCTGATCCCAGCTTCACTGTTTTGCAGAACTCCTTCATTTATAGTTTATGATCTGTTTGCAGTTAGTGGCTAAGAGAAACAGCAGATTGGTCCTTGTTTGTTCATTCTTCATGATTAAATTTATTTGTTGGTCTTACATATGATATCTGGAATATAGGAATTAGAGAGTCACAACATGACATTAAATTACGGAAGTTAAAAACATAACAGTATGTGAATTTGTAGTCTGTGTGTAATTACTTTCTCCTTTTTTCCCTTTCTGCTTCAAACAACTCTCTGGCAATTAAAGTCTGCTATTTATTAACTTGAGTATTTCCAAAATATTATTCTGATTCTCAAATTGTGAAAATATTGCATGAATAAAAATCTGGCTTTCATGGGTTTACAGTAGAACAACTGAGTAATGATCAGGGCTTTTCCTAGGATGTTATCATAAATTTGACCATCGGTTTCACTGAGTGGAAAATTATACCCTCTGTACTGAAAATTAGTGTTAGGAACCTCTAATGCAAAGTTTGTTTTTCAGATATTTTTAATTTATTATAACCCCCCCCCAAATAGTCTAATTAGAAGAAAAAACTGCAACTATAAAATGGAAGTGTAGATTACATGAGAAATTTACAGTGGACCTCTTTTGCTCTGTAAGATTTCAGATGATATTTTATATTTGCATTATAACATTTGACCACTTGATTATAGAGCGTTCTCATTTTTTTTTACATATCACAGTGAACGTTCTATTTAAAGACATGGGCAGTTTTGTATTTCTGAATTGATTTCTATAATAGATTTATTTTCATTTTTTCTTTCAAAATGCAGTTTGCTTTGGAGATTTAGTCCAGTGCAAGCATTTTTATTTGGTTAGGTGGAAATAAAACAACTGATAATATATAAGCAAAGATAATAGCCTAATACCCAGTTCTGCATAGTTTGTAAGTGTAATCATAAGATCTACTGAGGAGGTTTGATGGGCTATGGAACTCATTACTATCAATGTGTAATATGCTGACTTTTCAGTTCCTGTCCAAACACATGTTCCAGATATCGAACTAAATATCCTAGAGTGTAGCTGTTCCTGTGAGTTATGTAAAAGCTCTGCTGTGAATGTTTGAGCTCTAGTAGTTCTGAAAAAACAGCTAGGTGGGGAAAAGTTATTGAGCTTCAGTAAGTGTCTTTCTCAAAATGTAAAGTAATAGAAAAGAGACATAGAAATAGCCTTCCAGTCTTTGCAGGGGTTTCTTCTTTCGCAAGACAGAATAAGCTGTGCTTTAACCATGCATTATTCATGCAGTCCTTTCCTCTCTTCAGGAGTTCCTGAAAGATGGTCTAGGCTACCCCAAAAACCTCCACTGGTGAAGTTGCAACTGCTATGGACAACTTCCTCCATTCCATAATGATCCCTGACATCACTATAGTATTACATCATCTTTAATGTCATACTCAGTTTTCCCAGTTTGATCCCATTGCTGACTTTGTTCATAGTGGATGCAGAGTATTGGTGCAATAAATGCTATGAATTTCAGAATGATATTTTGTCTGCCATCAGCCTTCTCTTCCTTATATTCAGTGATAATTAGACCTATTTCAGCCACGTGAAATGCATCATCTGGTCACCAGCCCTTGCTGCCATTTTGAACAAGAGAATTCAGTATGTGACAAACCCCTGAGAAAGCCATTGTTGCCATGTAAATTGTTTTGTTGAGTACTGAAATGGAAAAAGTATATTTGTTATTGTCACATAACTTCCTGAAACCTTGCTTACTTTTTCTCCTCTTACTGTGATGCTGCAAGGGAGATAATGTTTGGATGTTAAAAATCTTGAGTGAGAACAAAATGCGAATTAATTTTATATTGAATCTTTCCATAGGGTCCTCCTGGAGCTAAGGGTGAAAGGGGTGAGAGGGTAAGTCTATGTTCCTGTTAGCCACCATTTTTTTTCTTCCCATGTAGCTTTCTCTCTCATAAAAATCTTTATCTGTCAATTTATCTTTCTCTGTTTACAGGCACAACAGTTTTCTCTATGCAATCAAGCAAACTTTTCTTCTTTTCCAGACATTGTCTTATATATAGCTATATTAATGGTTTGAATGTGAGAAGTATGTGGCATTAAGCATGTTCCCAAATCTGTCACTGGGGTTATCTTCTCAGACCTCTGCTGGCTAAAAACAGTAATGGGAACCAGGGGAATCTCAAAACTTACTTGGCTTTTTTTCTCATCTGTGAGGATATAATCTCTCAGGGACAGTAAATGTATTTCATTGCTCTAAGCGTTTTCAAGACAGAAATGATGCAAGTTGTGTTTTGACACTGCTGCTGTCGTTATCCAGGGTGATCTCCAGTCCCAGGCCATGGTGCGTGCTGTTGCTCGTCAAGTGTGTGAGCAACTCATCCAAGGTAAGTACATAAATAGTTAATATACTTATATCTCTTGAATGGATCTTTTCCTGCCACAATTACAAGTATGATTCTTTTCAAAGCATCCAAGGGGATCTGTTTGTTTTAGGCTAGACAGTCAAGATTTATAGTCCAACTAGATTTATGTTCACCTGGATTTATGTCTAACTAGAGCTGATTAGCATCAGCCATCTAAAAAAAAAACAACCTGAATTGTCTCCAAGCTATTACAGTATACAAAAGTTTCTGCTGTAAATATTTATAGACATGAAAAAAAACCCCAAAGCAAGGAAATAAAATTCTACACAATAGTTCTTCCATTTTCCGGTTACTCCCTAAACCACTATTTTTCCACCAACAAGCACACAACTTCTTATTATCAAAGCATGACAGACCACCGCCTTGAGGACCTGCCAGTGCTCTGTTCAAACTCATCCGAACTAGATTCTTCAGTGAAACTTGAAAATGATGACATTTCTTTCCCTGCCAGGTCATATGGCAAGATATAACTCAATTCTGAACCAGATTCCAAGCCAGTCTGTCTCAACACGAACGATTGCAGGACCTCCTGGTGAGCCAGGTCGGCCAGGGGCTCCAGGACCACAGGGTGAGCAAGGATCACCAGGCATGCAAGGGTTTCCAGGAAGCCCCGGTCAACCAGGAAGACCAGGAGAAAGAGGTAGGCTTTGTACTTCACATATACAGAAATATACCTCTCTTGTCTGACACATTCTGGTAGCTTCTCTCTCCTGTGTAAATGTGAGAGAAACAGTTTTCTCACTAGTTGATTGGTGAGCTCAACACAGACCACAGTGGAAGTTCTGGAGACATTCAGTCGTGAAGGCAATGTAGGCTTTGCTGAGCATGATTTGGCAGGATCAGACAGAGGTTTAATGCCTAAACTGCTGAGTATTAGTGGCATCTAATTGGGCACATACTATCACATCATGCTTTCATCTTAGTAGAATTCTGAAGTGAGATGAATCTCTACATGTATATGCAAAGGAGCTTATAAAAGACAAGTGGGTAAGAAAGCTGCAAACTGATAGGTCCATGGTGGGGGAAGACTGAGCTTTTCTGCTAAACTTGAAATGTGTCGGTCTGAATATTTCTAAATTATGATTATCTGAAAGGAGCAAGGTTGATAAAAAAGAGGAAAAATCCTAGTTTATCAGGGATTGAGAGGATTAAGGAGAGGAGTTGGTGAGGTCAGAGAGAAGTAATACAGTCAACTGCTGATTTGCAGGTATTCTCTTCTGTATTCTTATGTGTAGGCTTGATCTCTATCTCCTTCCCTCCACAGGCATTGTCTAATAAAGAAATAAACTCCATGTTTTAATGTACTCCTTCTCTGTGCAACCCTGGCAATCTTTGGTGTACCAGAGTAGCACTCATCTCACAGAGGTAGTACTGAGTAGATCTGTAATTGTGAAAGCGCTTTTAAGACCATCACACAAGGAAGTGACCAAAAACCCCAAAACAAATGTGATATTCAAAAGCAATGAAGTGCTGCTGCTGTTAAAAAATCTGTTAACTGGGGTTTTAAAAATGAATTGTTATGAAGGCTGTTCAGTTCAGGAGCTTAATAGCTCTAGTTCACAGCAGCCATGATGACCAGAGTTAAAGAATGTCTTTGAGTGAACCTGTGAGTCTGTGGTTCCTTTCTTCCCCTCAAGACTGTAATTCTAATTACCATCTTGAAACAAGAGGCAAGGTTTAGGGTACTGACTTTTCAGTCATGCTGCTGCTTGCTCCATCTGAGCAAGGACCAGACATTGTCAAGAAAGAAGCAGAAGTGAGAGAGTGGGAGACCAGTAGAAAAGAAAGGCCAAGTTCGATGGGGCTTTGAACAACCTGATCTAGTGAAACGTGTCCCTGCCTATGGCAGAGTGGTTGGAACCAGATGATCTTTGAGGTCCCTTCCAACCCAAAGCATTCTGTGATTCTATGAAAATTGGAGGAGGCAACAAATGAGGATCATCAACAACAAATCACCAACTTTAAGTGGTGATCTGGAGAGACTGGATGCAGATTTCAGGGTAGTTGTTTCCATACTAATACTAGTGTATTTTAAATGGCTTCTCAGGCAGGGACTGTCGCAGAATGTTTTGCTAAGGCTGCAGGAACAGAGAAACCAAAGTGCCAGGCTATCAAAGAGGAAATGTATCTAGCATTTAGCATATATTTTCCATTGTATTCATTGTGCTGAGGCCCAGATGCACATGTTGTACTACTATGAAATCACAGCGTGATTAGATGTAGTCATTTAAATGAAACATGATGTGGGTTAACCCATTGCTAATAATTTTGATATCTGGGAAGCAGCACTGGCAACAGATTGGGTACAGAAAGGGTAAAAACACATTAAAAAAGATTACTCTTTTCCTCTCTACATAGATAACTGATGCTAGAAGGGGGCTGGTTTTGACAGGTAGTGCTTGTGGGGAGTTTATATTAAGTAGAGAGCAAGCTCCTGCTGGGCATCCTTCAAGAAGTATAATCAGTCAGCCAGAGCTCTCTGCAGATGTTTGTAAAATGTGATTCCAAATGTTGGGAGTCTTTTCAGTATTTACAGCTTAAAGTGAGACTGTTTAGGAATAAAGAATCCACAGGTAAACTTAAAGACAAAATAATTGCCTCATTTATTTGGATGAAAATGAAGTTTAGGACATTCATATAACTGGAGCCTTGCACAGAATCTGTAAAGAAGAGGAAGGAGCTCATTCAGAAACTAGGTAAAAATATAGAGTAATTTATTTGTCCTTGAGGACTTAATTTCTTCAGAAGCAACTGAAATTTTAGGCTGAGGTGTGCTTGGTGCAGTAACAGTTTATCTAGCAGGGAGATACTTTTTGAGTTGTAGACACTTGGGATACCTCAGAATCCATTTCTAAGGAATTGCTCTAAGCTAACCCCAAAATGCAGCACTGAAAAGTGAAAATTATTTTTACCACCTTCGTGCTTATGGAGAATGATTGAAAGTTTCTTGCGCATTGTGAATCACTGGATTCCTAACTACATATCATACAGTGAAGTAACAGACTAAAATTGCTCTGCTTCTGGATGGAAGGGGTTTTAGTTTCCAGTGACTAGACAAAGGAGGGTAAATGGACTCAGGCCCTATTCCTTGCTGTGTTTTGAAGTGTTGTTTGTATTTAACTCGTTCAGCAAGGCACAGTGTATAGTCCTGTCCTGAGGGTGTGTGTAGAGCATGCTAAAAAGTAATAGATATTAGAAGGGAAAAAAGACCGGTTTGTTTATGTATTAGTGTTGTTTTTTTCTCCTCACAGTTCAATCTATTGGGATTACTGCAAGAGCCTTTTACTGACTCTAAGGCGAGTGGCAGGGTGCTGGTAGAGTGGAAAGAGAAAAGGCGAGGGGAGGTTAGATGTTTCCTCCTACTCGCCTCTCCTGCCCACTGCCCATTCAATCCCAGCGTGTAAGAACAGGGAAATCCTGAAGCAGTGTGTGGAACTGGTCAGAAATCATGTACCAAGAGAGCTTTCCTGGAGAACGGCAGCAGTGAGAGATCTTGACATCAGTGAACTTCTCTGCTAACTCGCCTGGCCAATGGCTTCTTTTCCTTTGTTTACCTTGTCACTCTTCCAGACGTCAATCAGATGCTCTGAAAAGAGGCTTCAGTTGAGAGAGAGTTTTGGAGTTTTGTTAGAAACCTCCACTTGAACTCCGAGGTCCAGAGTGTCCCATTCCTCTATGTATTCTCCCACAAGTAACACATTGAGCTGGTCCTTCCACAACAGACCACCTCGGTGGGAAAGGAAAAGTCGTTCTCTTGACAGATTCAGTTCTCGGTGTCTGCTGCCAGCCAAGATCTACTTTTATCCAGTATACACATAAGTGACTGGATTAGAATCACACCAAGATATTTGTTTCTTAGTTTTCCCAGTTAATTATTGCTTTAGCTGCACACTGTGAGGTCTTATCTGTTGCATTTTTTTAATCATGTGGAAAGAAACATCCCTGGCAACCTCGGTATTTGTTAGCAACAGTAACATTTTCTTGGTGCCACAACTGACCATTTGGATTGGATTAGTGATTTAAAGATTAAGGAGATCTATAGTACATAATACCAGATAAATTAATAGAATTTTGTTCTCTTACGTATTTACATAAATACAGGAGCTTGGGAAAAAACCCAAACCCAAACACTGATCACAGCACTCATCTCTATTTTAACTAGCTCGCAGAGCTTTTTCTGGTTTTATTTCAACTAGTCTGAACATCTTTTGATTTTATTTTTATGAACTGAGACTTAAATAACTCGTATCTGGCTTCTGAGTGCTCAGGAAGTAGCTGGGATTCTGCAAAATAATATTAAAAAGGGAAGATTCAGCATGGGGTTTTCATCTCATCCCCTCCCCGCTCAGTTGTTTTTATAATATCTGGGTAGTTTCCTCAATTTGAGGAAAAATGTGAAAGCTGTAGTAAAAATTATGCTGTGACACTGCTGCCTTTCAGATGCTGCGAAAGTGTAGTTATTCTACTACTACCAGGTGGACTTGTGCTCTTACGATGTGTCCTGAAGTCATGCACAAAACCTATAGCTGCTCACTCCATCCCACTGTGACTAAAATACAGTAAATACCTAAGCTGTCACTGGGAAAGTCACTATTCTCAAGTACAGCTTTATCCATATTCTCTTCCTGGCTTCATATGAAAGCATTGGTTAAATATGGGTTATCAAAAGTGATATATTTACAGCTCTGATGGCAAAATTCCAATGGAATTATATGGAACTTTTGCCAGTTGAGTCAATTAAATATCTTTATTTCCAATTTTAATGTCATCTGAATAATAAAAGACAAACTTATCCTGTGTTATTATACAGTATAGTCATAACAGTATTTTTGAAGGAGATTTTTTTTAGCAGTTTGATTTTTCTTAATTGCAATATTTAATTGCAAATATTTAATTGCAGTTCTCCTCACAGGACAATATTCTCTTAAAGACATAAATAAATAAGCAATACCTAAGCTTTTCTTTCACGCAGAAACCCTGGACATTAAATTTGCTGTAGAATGTGTTCATGATCTCAGGTTTGGCTTTCATAACTGGTGCTATCAGAGGTACTTTTAGTGGAGTGTTGGAAATAGTTGATTTCAGTTGCTTGTGATCTCCATGGGGCTGAACTCCATTGCTTATTTTGGATGGGGATAAGACATAAAAAAGTGGTTAATATGAAGGGGAGAGACAGTTTGATGGCATTGCTGAAATACGTCCAGAGCACAAATACAAAATTTACTAGAATTTGAAGCCACTAACTCAAATGACAGATTTTGATACATACTTTTACCCCTGACAGTGATTAACCATTGCAGGAACTTAGATGCTGAGTGATGTTTTGTCTATGGACTTTCTTAAGCTAAGCTCCCATGAAATGCAAAGATGACCTTGATATAAAGTGAAAACAGGTGAATTTTGAATCTTCCATAATTTATAGAAGGGAGCCATTAACTATGACCAAGAGGTCTGTGAATCTGTTAACTTACTCCCATTGAAGAACTTTGGTGGAAAGTCCATTAGGAAAGCCCATGGAGTGCTCGGTTTTAACTCATGTGAGATTCTTGTTGCAGTGTTTATGTTCTCTTTCACTTGGGTAAACTTTACTGGAAATTAGACTGAAAGAAACCTGAAACAGACTTGTATCTTGGCCTTCAGCATGTTTGCTTTAGGAACTTGATATCCATGTGATTTCAAAGGTTTGCTCTGTGCAAAAGCTTCATAACTTGTTCCAGAATGAACATTTAATTCTGAGCCTGAGTGGATTTGTTCCATATTTATAATTCCTTACTGCAGTTTATTCTGTGAACATCACGTATGGGTGTGTGTTCTTGTGCATGTAAAGAATAACAATTGAGTGCATGGAAGGCTGTGATTTGAAAGCATTGTAGGCATTGTCTTTGAAGTCACCATGTCATGTTATCATACAGTAGGATGACTCATGGCCCTTGTACTAAACATCTGTGTAGATTCCAGATGGTTATCATGGGCCAGTCTTCTTATGATCAAAGCAATCCACACATACAGACTTTGACTTTGCCATTTGGCAAGCATTTCCTTTCAGGTCATGTATGGCAAAAGACAATTTAGACATGTTTACCTTGTTAAAAGTCCTGCAGCAATAGTAGTGAATTGCCACAGAGGAGTCTCTCCATATGTTTGAAGCAAGCCATGGATAAGCAAATAATAGGTATCTGGAAACTGCATTTGTAATGGAGGACAAGAGGTTTGCCTGAGAAATATGACTTTAAAATGAGTGGAATTCAGTTGCTGATCACAGATGCTGTAGGTTTTTTGGTAGGTTCCCCCAGGAATATAAATGTAGGTTAGAACATATATATGCCACTGAGGACTGCTTCCTACATGCACTGTACAATGCAGTCATTCATCAAAGGTTCTGGATAGCCCTTCTGACTGAAACTGCAGTCTCTGCTAACCAAATGCTAACAAAATTTCAAACAGGAGATTCATCCTGGACTTGGATGACAGTCTCTGAGAGCAGGAATCCGGTGTATAACATTGCTATGAATCCCAGAACAAAAGATGTTAGCAAATTTCAAGATGCTTGAGTCATTTAAATACTGAAGACCCACTGAGATTTAGGATATAGGGCTACCAAAGGACATGGGTTTAAAGCTCCTGAAACTTACCTTTTGGACACTTTGTAATCTGAAAGTCCGAAACAGTCTGTATAAGATCAAGCAGATAAGGCCCTCTATAGACAAATGGGAGCAGCCTCACATTCACAAGCCCTGGTCCTCATGGGGCCATCAATATCTGTTGGAGGGACAACACAGCAGGGCATAACCTGGAATGCATTTATGGTAACTTACTTCTCCAAGTGATAGGAGACAATGAAGAAAGGTGCTGTGCTGGACCTTGAACCTTACCTTACAGCTCATCACCAACAAGGAGGAGCTGTTGGGGAATGTGAAGCTGAAGGGCAGCCTTGGCTGCAAGGACCATGAAATGGTGGAGTTCAAGATCCTTAGGGCAGTTAGGAGGATGCCCAGCAAGTTTGCTACCCCAGACTTCAGGAGAGTAGACTTTGGCATCTTCAGGTGTCTGCTTGGTCAAATACCTTGGGATAAAGCCCTGGAGGGAAGAGGGGCATAAGAAAGTTGGATGAATGAAGAAACACCTGCTGTAGGAGAAGATCAGGTTTGAGATCATCTAAGGAACCTGAAGGTGCCCAAGTCCATGGGACCTGACAAAGATGCATCTGTGAAACCTGAGGGAAATGGCAGATCCAGTTGCCAAGCCATTATCCATCATACTTGAGAAGTTGTGGTACTCCAGTGAAGTTCCTGCTGTCTGGAAAAGGGAAAACATCACCCAATTTTTTAAAAGGGAAAAAAGGAAGCCCCAGGGATCTATAGGGCAGTTAGTTGCACCTTGGTGCCCAGCAGCATGATGGAGCAGATCCTCCTGGAAACTCTGCTAAGGCACATGAAAAATAAAGAGGTGATTGGTGGCAGTCAAGATGGCTTCACTAAGCAAATCATGTCTGAGAAATTTGGTGGCCTTCTGTGATGGGGTTACAGCATTGGTGAGCAAGGGAAGAACAGCTGACGTCTGCCTGGACTAAGGCAAAGCGTTTGACACTGTCCTGCACAATATCCTAGTGTCTAAACTGGGGAGACATGGATTTGATGGATGGACTCCTTGATGGATAAGGATTAGTTGGATGGTTGCACTCAAAAAGCTGCAGTCAACGGCTTGATGGCCAAGTGGAAATCAGTGACGAGTAGATTTCCTCAGGGGTGGGCATTATTTAACATGTCTGCCAGTGACATGGACAGTGGGACTGATGCACCCTCAGCAAGTTTGCTGATAGCACCAGGCTGTGTGGTGCAGTCTACACACTGGAGGGAGAGGGTGCCATCCAGAGGGACCTTGTCAGTCTAAGGACGAGGGCCAGTGTGAACCTCCTGAAGTTCAACAGGGCCAAGTCCTGCACCTGGGTCAGAGCAATTGCAAGCAGGCTGGGCAGAGAAGTGGTTCAGAGCATCCCTGAGGAGAAGACTTGGGGGTGTCCCTGTGGTAGGGGAATGTGGGGGGATTGAAACTAGATGATCTTTAAGGTCCCTTCCAACCCAAATCATCCTATGAATCTATGGAAAAAGCTCAGGAAGTTTTAAAAAAAATATGGCTTCTTGCAAAACTAAGGTGTCCTCGGAATGTTTTTCCCTAAGAGGTAACAGTTACCTGAGCAGGAGGGAAGGAAGGAGGCCAGTCAGTTTAAATTGCAGATAGTACCCCATCAGGGGCAACAACTGTTTTCTTTCTACTTTGTTTTCATGAAGGTGCTCTATATTATCATTGACTCTGAACATGTGCAAGTTGTGAAGCAGTGAAAGCAATTACCAGTGCTGGGAGGTCTGGAAAACGGGGGAAATGTCCCACAAACCAGCCTGGATTTGGTGTCTTTGAACCATCCAAATTAAATACAGACTTTATGAGAGTTTCCAAGTCACCGGTGGAGACTCAGGGTCTGGAATTCATGGTTTTGACACCTACTTTAGTTTGACACCACTTATTGTGATCACTATGTATAGAAGGAGTTTTTATAGGATGCCATAGTGGTGGTGCAGAAAGAGATGGAAAGCTGAAAGAAAGTTGTAGCTTCTCTGGATTACAAGATCTGTGGTCTCCATGGATCAGAGCCAGTGACAGAAATGTAGGGCCATGAGCAAGCACAGGAACACAGCTCAATGGCTGTGCATGTTGGAACGTCGGAGTTTCGTGAGTGGGAAACTTAGACTTGGCTTTGGGGGGACAGATTTTGACTGTGCTGAAACTCCTTTCTTGCACTTAGCAGGACTGCAGTAACCCATGCTAAATCTCTCTATTTATGCATCTATGCTCTCTTATGCTGAACCACTGTTTGGTGGGTGAATGTTTGAAGGAAAATTGGCTGTAGCATTAAAAATCTGACTTTTCAGAGCCACATAGGAATTTATAGAGAGTTTTGTGAGGCTCTGAGGATTCTCCTGACTTACAATAGTTATACCCTGGTATAGTCCAGAGGCAGCTTTCCAGCAGGAAGTGCAGCCTGGAAACTGGCTGATGCCTCTGCATACCACCCTGATGAAACCACCATGGCAGCAGGAAAGTTTAAGACCCCAGGAATGCCATGTTTCCTTTGAGAGGCTGTCAGGGAAGGGAGGGAAAAAGAATCAGATAATGCTTTATTTTTACCTCCTTCCTTCTCTGCCATCTGTTTATAGATGAAAAATAGCATATGGAACTGTAATAGTGGTTAAACACTGCACACAGTTTTGATCAAAATGTGACTCTGATAAGTATTATTTCTTTAGGTTTACCAGGCGAGAAAGGAGAAAAAGGCAATCCAGGTGTTGGAACACAAGGACCTCGAGGCCCACCAGGATCTACAGGTAAAGCCGTTACGTTAGAAGCACCCAGATTAGACCACTGTGACCCATGTACAAAGCAGCTGAGACCAGCATGGCTCTGTCCTCTGCTTCTAAGGCTTAAGCTGCAGAAGAGACAGTAGTTCAGCCCCCTTAACTGTCACAGTGTTCTGACTATGTAATATGATGTTGTGAAGCACCACATGATGGTGTCATCAGTCACACAAGCATTTTCCTTTTCCCTGTGATAAAGTGCTTCTCCAGAAACTTCTTTAATATTTAAAATACTATTTTTCAGAGATGAGGAAGAAAATTAATCTGGATTAACTGCATTTGTTTTCTCATTGACTCCAAGTTATATCTGTCTGTGACTTGACAGAGAAATGTACATTAATTAATTAAGCACACGAATCACAGGGATTTATGTTTAGCTCCTGAAAAAGTAGAGGGTGATATCCAGATCCTGTTGAAACAGTTGTAGAATTGCATTGACTTCACAAGGATATTGTGGCCATTAGAGCACCAGTATCAAGGCACAGCATTATCCAGAAGCTGTATGGAAAGTGAGTTGGGGAATCAAGAGCTGCGTAGGCATCCAGGACTGTCCTGTTGCTATGGAACTGCCTTTCCCAACATCTGATGCTTGGTGAAACGTTTCTCTAGGATAAATTTCTGGCTAAAAGCTGTCTCTGGCAAGGAAGACGAAGCAGAGGCCAGAGAAGGAGGCTTAGCAGGAGCAGGTCTTCTCTGACTGCTGCTTTGTTCCTTGCCAGAGGAAGGCTGCAGCCTTTCCCTCAGCTTGCCTGGGGGAGTCAGAGCCAGGATGCCTAGCTCCTCCGCTTGAGCTATCTCCTAGCAGCGTTTGTAGCATGCTCAGTGCCATGTTTTCCAGGCCTGGAAAGGTGGCCTCAACTCCCTGTGTTTATGAAAGACTCAGATGTTTCATCTCCCTCTTCTACACAGGACCTCCAGGAGAAAGTCGTACTGGCAGCCCAGGACCACCAGGTTCCCCAGGCCCACGAGGTCCTGCTGGGCACACAGGACCCCCGGGCTTACAGGGTCCTTCTGGCCCTCCGGGTTATTGCGATCCATCCTCCTGCGCTGGTTATGGCATGGGAGGTGAGTAGCCAGGAGTCGGGCGGCTGCTGTTTGCAGAGGTGGGGTTGACATCTTCTAACAGCCAAAGTAAGATGGAGGCTACTTGGTGAACCTCATGGTAAAACAGGGGAGCTCCCTAAAAACTCCATGTCCAGTGCTCCTGTTTTGTGGGACACAAAGAGAAGGTGACCTCAGCACAGTGACCAAAGGAATTCCACCTTCCAGTCCCAGCCTGTAAAACCGATCCTGCATAGTGGGTTTTCATCCTGTACGTGTCTGTGTAGTTGTATGAGCCTTTTGCATCTCCACGGTCTGTGTGTTGAACCCCCAGCTCCTAATGTTTGTGACAGCAGAATTTTCACATTTGTTTCAATTCAAACATGTTGCTCAACTTCCCCGTTTGTGTGCCTCTGAATGGCATGAAAGCATGACCCTTACTAAACCCCTGGTAGTGTAACCTGACACAGGGATGCACGTGTCCGTTATTAACCAGTGAAGCAATCGGGAGAAAATGATCCTTTCTACATCTTCTCTGTATCCTACTTTCCCATCTTATAGCACGGAGAGACTGTGGGAGGAAGTTAACACAACTACCAAAAATCGTGTCTCCCAACCTAAAATCAAACGCTGTTAGTAAAGCACTGGTTACTACAAGTGTTACACATAAGGCATATTTGTTTGATGTTTATGGTTTAATCTGCCTGTAATTTGTATGTTTTACTTACCTGAATGTTTTTGTTGTCGTCTCTTCCTATCCTTTTCTCCTCACTTCCCCTCCCCGTTGTTCCTTTCCTGTTTTAAGGCCCCATTCCTTACAATGGCTACCAATCCAGAAGGTGAAAGGCTCATTCTGGTTCAGGTCTCATTTGGCTGAAGGTCAGAGATGGATGCTGAACTGCTCTGTGCTTTCCGTCAACGATATTGACTACCACTAATGAACTCACTAGCTGCTGTACATGCACTTAGCTTCCTTGCACTGTGAGAAATTATTGTCTGACCTGTTTTTGCCTGTTCATCATATATTTTAGACCATAATTGGAATAAGGTAAAGCAGGCAGGTTGTGCAGTGTTTAGTTAGCGCAGTATTACGACTGGACATTTGACAAATTCTGGTGGTGGTTTCCAACTAACTTGGCTGTCTGTTGGTGGGTTTCCAATTGCTCCAGCTTATTAATTTTGTTAAATGTTTTCACTGTTCCTTCATGTGAGTAAAGGATGTGTATTTAAAAGATTCCATATATATATACTCACACACTATATATATAGCTATATATAAAATGTCAATTTCCTAATGAGTGCTTTAATTTTCTACTCCCCTTCTCCTGTGTTAACCGTATGAATACTCTTGGTGGTGGTGGGTTAAGGTGGATACGGTGAGCCAACTGATCAAGACATCCCAGTAGTGCAGTTGCCACATAACTCCTACCAAATCTATGACCCTGAGGACCTTTATGATGGTGAGCAGCAGCCGTACGTAGTTCACGGGTCCTACCCCTTACCATCCCCATACTCCCAGTCCTCCTATCCATCACCGCATCTTGCTCAACCAGAGTTTACTCCTGTTCGGGAAGAGATGGAAGCCGCTGAACTGAGATCCCCAGGAATTAGTCGCTTCACAAGGAAGATAGCCAAAAGGAGCCTCAAGACTCCAGTACGCAAAAGGGAGAACGGAAATACACCCTCTCAATGAAGTGGTTAAACAAGGGAAACATTTTCTGTGCATCTGGACTTCTGTTCAGGTGCCTCTCCTGTCGCACAAGGTGTTTATAGCCTTTTTTAATAAAGAAAGGAGGAAAGAATTGTACATGACCAGTTGACACAAGTAATGGTAATTATCTTGCATGCCAGAAACTTAGTATGTTAGTGGGTTGGTGCTAGATGATGATGAAAGGTCACTTGCTGACCCTTCTCTGGAGTACTGTTCCATACACTATTCAAACTGCATCTAAAAAATGCAAGTTGGTTTAGACCCATTCAGAATAGTTACTGTTTTGTTATCGATGTTTTTCCAGTTGATTATGTTCTGTTAGTTGTGGATGAATTGCTTTACTAGCAGAGTAACCCGACTACATTCACTGGCAAACAACACATCATCAGGTTTCTTTGAACGCAGCTTATTACCCTTCCACAAAGAAGTGTTATGTTAATGGACTATTTTTTTAACCCACATTATATAAATACACCAGAATGTTCCGTGGGAGCACACTGATAATTTATTGTGAGCCTCTTTCCTTTCTGTTTTGTATGCAAATAAAAGTGGCAAGCTTTTATACATTAAGGCTGTGTTTGCTTGATTTTTAACTTGGAACAACTGTATAGATCTTCAGAATGGGAAGAAAAGAAAACATATTTTCTTTTTTCAACACTTTTGGGCAACAGTTTTTTGTTTTAAAGAATAGAGGTACTTAGTATAAGCAATACTTAGCCTCATTTTCAGAATTATATATAAACAAGTGTAGAGAGTAACTGTGAGGTGGTTGTACTGTCTATGGCCATGAGATTTTGTATATTGACATGCCAAAGTCAAAAGACTGGCAGGTAGAGTTGCAAAGGCAACATGGATCAGTTAATGAGAGGAAGGAAAAACCCCAACCCAACCACTTCAGGAGCACAAAGCAATTCATCATGTTAAAACAAACGAGGTAAATTATGAATTGACTCAATGCTGAACAGCATTATAGAGACTGAGCATCAAAGCAGGATTTAAAGCAGAAGCTCAAAACTTTTTTCATTTAAGTTGAAAGCATAGGTTTGGAACACCTTTAATCCAGCCCTCTAAGGTCTGTAGATCCAAGGGCTGTTTCTGGCTTAGCCCTGACTGGGCAGGCTCTGTTTCTGCTCAGCAAGGAAAGACCTGTCAGGTCTTGCTTCTGGCTGCTGTCAGCAGTGCTCCCATCTCACCAGGAAGATGACAAATGAGTGCCTTTAACTGGCTCATCTCAGATTCTGTGGCCTAGAACTCAACCTCGGTGGTAACACAAACCACTTGCACACACAGCCAACACACACAGCTTTGTCCATCCCAGTTCTGGCAAGGTGCCTGTACACCTCGCTGTGCTGTTTCTGTTTTTCCATTATTTCTCTCACCCCAACTGCCACCACTTTCTGGAGAAAGGTGGGAAAAGTTGATGAAACATGAGTTGAATGTCATTTCCTTACCTGGACTTGCATTTAAAGTACAAGTTGGTAGAAGAGTACAACGTAACTAATGGCCTTTATGCAGCTTAACCCCAGTTTACAGGATACTCAAGCACCGCATGAGCACAGCTGTGTGCACATGTGTAGGTACCATAGCCTGGCACATGGAGCTGACATTCAGAGAGGTCTTACTGAAATTAAACACAGGTTATGGCTGCATCACGTGATTAGTTTCCCTGCTTGCACTTGGCTGTGAAAATGTAACATACCCCAAGTGTGACCTCTCTCTGCCTGCTCCCTGGCCTGCATGCTCCCACACCATGTCGTACCGAGACCGTATGGAGTCCCCACTGAGACACACCAAATTGTAGCTCCTCTGGAAGTGACTCTGAGAAGGTGACTGATGGAAAATCAGCATTGAAGCAATTCTGCCTGTGTTGTCTCGGAAGGATTTTAGGCCGCAAGTTACAGTTCATTATAGATTCGCACCCAAGACAGGTTGTCAAGCTCAGATTCCTTTGGGATCAGGAAGGGTGGTAGGGCAGAACCAGGGATACATGGAAGACAGCACAGCACAGACAGATATAGTCAAACTCATGAATATAAGGCAATCGATTGGAGTTATTTGCCCGTTTTTGAAATGGACAGGAACAGCCTGACCAAAGCCCCGAGTGCACCCATGCTGCACAGTTGGTGTCACCCACTCTGTGGCTCTCCCACGGTGGTTGCCTGGGCTGAGGGGAGCAACGCTAAGTAGTTGCACCCTCGGGCACATGGGGAGTCCAAGTACCCTGGCCTGCAGGATCCTTGGATATGGGACATGTGCACCATCAGCTTCCAGTGCAACCAGTTTCCCCCCCACCCCATATGGAATGTACGTGCAGTGAATTAAACAAAGGAAGAGATCATTTGGGGGTAATAAAGTAGGCACAGTTGTTAAAATTTTATAACTTAATTTATAGACTAAAGCCCAAACTTTAACTGCATCAGCTAATTTGCTTAAACTTCATAATGACATTTACTGGCATCCCGCTAACCAAAATGTTTCATGCATCAGTCGTCATATGTTCGCTTCCTGGGTAAACCTTGGCAATAAAGTCACTGGTGGGCACCACCAAGTTATAAAAATATTATTCAGGACTTGTATGTGTGCCAAAAAGTCGCAGATGGTCAACATTTTCTCCAAAAGCCAGTCTCTGAATAAGCAGGAATGGCTTCTGTTTTTCCAGACAGCCTAAGAGACTGAAGTTGCTGACTGTGAAGTATTTAGCACAGGATGAACAGCTGATGCCACCCAGATCTTCCCAATAAAGTATATGTACTGTGTCCTTATGCAAAAAAGAGCATTTATTTTAACCTACTGCTTTTAAAAATACTTTTACTAGTTCACCAAATGTGGTTACTGACTTGGAAATGAAATCTGCGTGTTCACGGGACAGGAACATTTCTGGGGATAAGCCCATCTGAATGCCAAAGAAATGCCTGATAACAATCCATTAATTCTTATTGTGAAATGTGGTTATAAATAAACCAATGTTTTTCTTCCTATATAATGCTTGTATAAAACAGATACAGAAAACACTTGAGGGTCTTCTGTGCACAAAAGCAAAAATGAACTTCAGGGAAATAATCTGCAGAAGCAAATAATTTTAAACTTATTTTTGCATCATTCAACACTTACTCCAGTTTCCTCATTTGGTTCATAATAAATATGCTGCTGCTTCATTTTTTAACACATTCTTCAAGTGGGGAAGGTGTGTTCCTGTGACTTGGATCAAAATCAGATTTGGCTTAAGAGGGGAAAGGAAAGAAGAATATCTCCATATGATCTGCCACTACTGTCTGTTATTTCAGTGAGATCTTAACAAAATCTGTGCTGGGCTGTCAGAATCTACTCCTGGGGAGGAACAGCCACTTAAGAAAACATTCTGTACAGGCGCAAATGGGTGGTTTAGTTGGTAAACAGCACTGCAAATCCGAAGTGTGCCATCTGGAAGAGCTATGCCTAGATGGGGTGGGGGTCTGCTCTCCTGCTTTCTATGACAGACAATGTTACAGGCAGCAACTTTCCTGCTGACAATCATGCAATGTCTCCCTATTGAGAATGAAACAGTATTAGGATTATATTTAATACCATGCAGCAGCTATAAAGTAGGAAGAGTCAACCTTGATTCTGTCATTCAGCACAATAGTGATGTGAGAGCAGAACAGACTAACAAGAGTCTGAAAGGCTGTGAGACTATTAAAAAAAGTAGCTCTTGTTCTGTTCATTACTTGCCTGCATTCATTACGCAGTTCCTGGAGTACACCTTCCCTACCAACACAGTCTGCTGTTTGGATGCAGTCTAGCAGACAGCATCTCCATTGAACTTCATGCTGTCCTTGCTGCTCTGCACTATTCCAGCAGTAAGTTCTGCTGGAACTGAAATATCTCTTCCAGCATCCAAGAAACTCCAAACACTGTAAAATGCTGCAGTCCTCCTCTCTGCAGCAAACAGGCCCTCTGTAGGCTAAACTGATTCCCTCTTGGCTTAATTTTCAGCATCCCAAGCACACTATATGGAACACCTTATCAAAAGATGGCCAAAGCTGGAGGATGAAAAATTACAGTTGGTAACCAGTACATCTTTGGTCATGAGGAACAGGCAAAGTGTGTTGTGCAGAAAACCTCTTTCTAGAAGGCTGCTGAAGCCTATGAAATAAACTGCCGTAGGACATAAAAAATGGCCATACCAAATGTCACTGCCTCCTTATTCCTCCAAGATGTATCTTCTAGTAATAGTTTTCTTCCCTGTAACATGACTACAGTATGCACACTTGTGTATCTGGCACTTGCTCTGCTTTCTCTGAAGAGCTGTTTTTCTAATGCAGCTTGGCTCTGGAATAAATTTGATTTTGCTTACTACCACCACAGTAACTTCCACGGGTATATTCACCTAAAAAGATAAGGACACTGCAGGCCTGCATAGACATGCACACAGCAACACCTCACCATGAATTTATCTGATGCATATGCTCTACATTCTAGAAGAGGCTTTCACAGAACCGCATAATCTAGTATAGAAGCAATAAACGGCTCAAGCCACTGGTTTTTTTACATCCCACAAACAGAGAATGAGTTCTACATGAACGATTCCCTTTTTCTGAACTGAGATGGGTATTCTGCCATTCCTCAAGCTGTAAAAGGATGGATTGATCACCTCTTTTACCAGAAGAGCAAATCAGATCATTTACCAACAGTACGCCATTTGTGGGAGCTCTGCAACCGCAACTGCTCTTACTGCAGGGAATTCAAGTTTTGCAACCTTTAGTGTGAGATACTTAATTTCAGTACAGTTTACTGTTCCCATGACATGCAAATATTCATAAAAAATGTATCAATTCTTTAATAATACTATTAAATCAAATGTAATTAACAAATTCCAGATCACACACCAGAGTACAGCTGGTATTAACAACATAATATCTATTCTTAACTGTTTCAAATACAGTCATTTTTATAACCATCAGAAACATTCTGTACAGGATTTACTGAGATGCACACATGCTTCTATGGTAGAAGAATTTATTTTCAAGGAGAAGAGACATTTCTGATGGTTCTTCTTTCATTGTTGTTACTTCCATCGAAAATCCTTAGGTCTGGAAAGAAAAAACAACAAAAAAAAGTGCTTTAAGAAATGTACTGGAATTGCAGTGACTTTGGTTTAAGGATGCAAGAACAGCCACATCTATTTTTATTTCCTTATTCTGGTACTTGAAGTTTTGTGCTAAAGAAGATTAACATTATTTTCTGGATTACATAAAAAAGAACAAATCAGTTTGCTCAGACTTCTAAGAATTTATAGACATCAAGGCTAGTTAGTCAAGCTGTTTCTTATGAGCCACTCCTACTTTCCTAAACAAACCAAAGAGCATCCTTAACTGAATGCAGTCTTACAAGGATTTTAAACACCAGTTTTAATTTCTCTCTGCTTTTCACAAAGTACTAACCTGTGCATAAGATGGCAAGTTTTAAGTTAAAAGCACAGTACACCACAACACTGCTGGAATAATTAAAACCAGTGATTAAAACAAAAACCTACTTTGCATCTTAAAAGTTTCTGCAATCCTTTCTGCTTGGATGGCAAACGTCATGCAGACAACTGGCTGCTGTTTGTAACCCTCCACAGTTCCCTCTTCAATCATGTCACTCACTCTGCCTGCTGCACACCTACTAGTGTAGAAGCCACGTTCTCCCTGAAACCACGAGGTTTAGACTAGGTAAGAGCTTTAGAAGAATGCCGAGTTTGAAGGCGAGATGCAAGTCTACATCCCTAACAGGTCCTGGAGAGAAGTTAGGGCTCTGCCCAGTTGCTTAAAAAAACCCAAACAGTGCAGGGTGATGGCTTCTGACGTGTTCAGGACACAAACTGCGTGTGCTCAGCATGAATGGGCTGCTCCTCAAAGCATGCTGCACCCCTGACTCACACTGCCTGCGACAACACAACCTGTTATCAGTACAGCAGCCCTTCGTTCTTGATTCTTCCGACAGCTTCTCTTATACACAAATCAAAACAGGTCATGTGAACTGCCTCTCACTACGGAACTGAACAAGAGATGTAGTAACAAAGGTTTTGGAAACATGGAATGGGACACAGGGTCAGCAGATTTACTGTGAAGTTGAATGAAAACAGCCTGGAATACAGGAAAAGCTGCAATTCACAACAGCAAATAGCAAACCAGGTTAAATTTACAATGGTGGTAAATTTTATCATTAATTTTGTTCATAAATGAAGATTAAAAGCAGACAGTGAAGGCATTCATGCAATTCTTGTACAAGCCTGTAGGTTCTCATGTGAAAGCAACTCCAGAATTCAGTCTGTGCCATTTCAAGTGTATTGTATAAAATTTGATGATTATATGAAATTTAAATAACAACTATAAAGATGAGCGGGTGGTCCCACTGTAATGAATTGTTAAGTTTCTCTGTTTTCCATTTTAATTCTATATTAACATTTGGACTTGTGTCTTCTGTGCATGGAAGAATTGCTATAAGCAGTAATACTTGAACAGACTCAACATTTGACAGCTTATAGGCACTGGGAAGTCAAGTCACGTTTCCTAGAATCCTGGGTTTCAGTACTCAGGCATATTCCACATTTCGTTACCCAGATCTCACCCCTGCGTACCAGAATATGTACTTGTATCACATTGCTTGCGGTATGTTAAGAGAGCTGGAGTTTGAAAAATTCTCAGCAGAGACTTAAAAGTTTTATCACCACATCTATCCTAGACAGGTGGACCTGTGCAGAAAGATTTTACAGATGCCTCATGGTGAAGACATCATTGTCTTGGAGCTTATAGTTATTACTCTTTTTTATAGGCCTATTTGGTCTCTTGCACACTGCTCAAAGGATTTTGCATTTTTATTTGAATAGCACATTTAAAACTTCAATCTCAGGCTAGGCTGGAGTGCTGCAGAGTTAATACTTTGCTCTGGGTGAAAATCCAATTATTTTTTTGTTCCTGCTTGTAATCTGCATTTCAACCTTAATGCTCACTGTCTTAAAAGTTAAATGCATAAAATACTGGACTTCTAGTTTGCAGTCTTACAAAGCTAATGAAGCTTAAAGGCAGGATTTTCTACACTAAAACACTTGTGTGAACAAATACAAAAGTTTTTAAGGGCTTTTCTACTGCCACAGTAGGCTTTTATGCCGACTAGTACTTGCCTGTTGAGGCCACAGACGCTGCTTTTAGAGTCCTTGGCACTAAGCAAGCCAAGCCTTCAAAAACACTGTCTTTGGGAAAAGTGTTATAAATATTTTGTCAGACAAAGAATATGAACCCACAAAAACCCTTGTCCACTCAGAATTATGTTACTTGCGAACACCAATGGGTAACTGCTCATTGATAAATTACATAAATCCACGCAAGAGTGTTCTTCAATGGCAGCACTTTTGCCCTTTCCCCAGCAAAGCACCAAGTTTATGCATATGGAACAAAGGAAATGGTATCTTCTACAAGAGATGGTTCAGAAATTCACCCAAAGGCAGGACTTCACATACTCTTTTTTTTTTTTTTTTTTTTTTAATTAAAGGTGACATTCCTGGGGAGAAAAAATTGCTGTACATTGACAGGAGGCTCCAAGACAAGGGGAAGTAGGAGGCATAATGTGGGAAGTAGCATCTCTGAAATGTGCTGAAAGGCAATGCATTATGGGTTCACTGGAAATACTCAACTTTGCTCTGTGCAGCAGATGTCTGCCACTAAAACATGTAAAAAAATGTGTCCCACTAAAATTTTATACTGCACATAAAAATCACCACAGCACAGTCCAATGAATGCTAGGCAAAATAGCGAATTAAATTAACATCCAGTTACACCATGCCTTTCAGCGCTTCTCTCTCTTGAATACTGTAGCACTGAGCACCTCGTATCTGAGGACAGGCTGAGAGAGCTGTGACTGTTCAGCCTGTAGAAGGAAAGGCTCAGGGGGATATCATCAAAGAAGTAGAGCCCAGTGAGAGGACCAGAGGCAATGGGCACAAACTGAAACACAGGAAGTACCATCTCAATATCAGGAAACACTTGTTTTACTATGAGACTTTTTACTGTGAAGGCGACCAAGCACTGGAGCAAGTTGTCCAGAAAGGCTGTGGAGTCTCCATCCTTAGAGATAACCAAAAGCTGTCTGGAAACTGTCCTGAACAACTGGCTCTAAGTGGCCCTGCTTAAGTAGAGTGGTTGGACAAGATGACCTTCAGAGGTCCCTTCCAGCCAACTGGTCTGCACCAGTAACAACATGATGCCATTAGAACTGCTTTTCAGACAAAACTGTAACTACATGAAATCTGTGCAGACACTGAAGACAGAATTCACAATGGCAAGCTTTAGTCTAAGGAGACTCCTCACGTCATTCCTAAAGTCACTGAAGACAGACTGGGCTTCCCGCGAGTACTTTAAGTTAAGATTTGTTTTACTTATACCAAATGGAGCTTAAATTACCTGTACTAAATTAATACTGAAGTTTAGAGATCATACTTGTGTTTCCCTAACAACCACCACCAACTCCACTGTACACCACTCTTTGCAGCTGCATCAAACAAGCTTATCTTTAATCTAGGTCATTTCTCTGATGCTCTTTATTCTCTCGCTACACAAGCAGAATGGAAAGGCAGGAAAAGTGATGGATGATACTTAGAAAGCAGACTTTTTGCCAGAAGAAATGCTCATGAAGCTATGACCTCAGCCTCTGAGTATCTCAGATGGCAAACAGAAACTAACAGTACAAACCCACCTACTCAGATAGTTGCAACTACGATGGGACCCTTCCCCTCCCCAGTATTCAGTATTCTTTTCCAATATGATGTGAAACGTGCTCTTCCTAGGGTATTTTTTCTGTCAAGTACACAGAACAGAGGCCCTTTCCAAAAGTTAAATGTTCAATTTCAATTTTCAACTCCTGGAGTGAATATTTGTTTCCATCAACTCTGAACAGACTTGCTGCACAGTTCCATCTTTATTAAATTCTTGTCAGCACATTCCAACAAAGATGTTTCCCTTTCCCTAGCAATGTTTTGTGAAGGTAAAACAGCCTCAGAAAAAATAAGGGGGCAAAGGGGGAGGTGTTACTCTGTGTAGGCCAAATCTAAGTAACCACCAGTCTGCATTACACTGCAATATCTTGATTAAAAAAAAACCAACATATAGGCCAACTTCACTGCCTTATTTCTCACATCTTGTAATACAGCCCCTATAGCACACAGATGAAAAATAGCATTACTTACCTCAAAGAAATAAGGTTAAGGCTCTAGGGTAATCCTTGACACTATTTTATATGCAAAGAAGTTAATTTATAATCCTTTGCAGCATTCTGATTTTCAGTCAATCCTTAAAAAATCCTTAATTTTTAAAAAATCAGAATACTTCTTCAAAACGATATATTTTAATCCAAATTATTCTGGTTCTTTTAGAACTTCTAAATGCATTGGGATTAGCTATGATATGATTTAGAATAGATGCTGCTCTTCCTTCTTCCAAAAGAAGTCACACACCCACCTAGTTTTTTCAACCACATGCTGCTGATAAAATAGCATTTGATAACATGACCTCATCTTTCAAGCTCAAAAAACCTGGACAGTCATCTCTCCATAAAGACTCTACTTGGAATAGTTTTGCTATGTTGCATTGTCCAAGGTGCTTCAAAAGAAATTATACAAAGTCAAATTTTATGGCGTTACTACAGTCATTTGTAGGCTCACAAGCCTGTATTCATGACTGGTAACTAATGGTTTCAAAGCTGCCTCTGCTAAGGAATAATACCACCAATGCTGCAGAAGTGACCTGTCAATACCTGCTCTTGACTGAGCAATGCACACCTGGTGTGGAGGCTTTGAAGATCTCAAATGGCATTTTTCTCTTCACCTGCAGGCAATTATCTCACCATTTCAGAACATGACCCAGGGAGCCACAGTTCCTGGTACCTTCTGTAATCTCACCACAATAACAATGAGTGTTCAGAAGGCACTGCATCAGCACTGTAAAAGGTCAGTACCTTAAGGCTAACTAACACTGCACACTAATAAACTGAGATGAAAGCAGGGGTACAAGAGCAAAAGTTGAAAAGGATAGGCTTAGAATTCTGTTAAGATTTCACTGCAACCATGACTGAGAAAAAAAACACTGCATACACATTAAAACCCATAAAAATTAATAACCACTCTGTAAGAAAGGCACATCCGTCTTGTCTATTCACAGTCTGTACAATGCTCCCTGTTACTTGAAAAAATTTCTTGTCTGGTAGGATTCCCGTTGTCATGGCTGAGGCATCAAAAAAGCCTTAATTCAGAGTTACCAAATGTTTCAAGAGTATCTCATGCCAGAGGATTTTAGGTCTGTGGCTTTATGATAGATTTTTTTTTTCCAGAGGCTTTTTGTCACATTTTTCCCCTGTTTCCTGCAGAACAGTGTAGAGCTCCCCAAACAGATGAACGAGTCTTCAGGATGACTGTGGAGTTTTACAGAAGCTCTGCATGATTTTCCTACACAGATTTCAAGAATTCTAAGTAACAACAGGGATAAAAATCTCTCCAAACCTGGCTGGAAAACTAGAACACAGAGAGAAATGTATTTTAGTTGGTGCTGAAGTACTTCTAAACGGCCCCAAATTTGTTAAGTAGTTAACCTATGACATCCACTGGCTCATAAATGTGTCTTTTAGGACCATTATAAACAAGATTTGTAACAGAAGACAAGCGATCAGGGAAGACTGATTAGTGAAAAGATTTTGTGGATTGATCACACCACTTAGTATCTAGCCCTCTGCTACTCTCTGGTCCAATTACTCTGAGGTAGCAGGCACACTGGGTCTGTACTACTGTAATGCTCTTTGCATTTATAGGAATCACAATCACAGGAATGTGGGATCATTGCTAACTGATGACAGTCGGCTGTTTACACAGTATAAATCCATGGCTCATCTTTCATGTCCACTTATTAATGGCAATACTACTTTTTAACCTCTTCTTATAACAAAAGGTTCAAGATATATCTCATATAAACTGTTACACAATACAAATAGCATGAAATTTGTGGTCTGCCTGGCATACTTTTTAAAGTTAATTTATTAATACATCTATAAAATTTTAAGTATCTGATGGTTCATTTTTATAGACAAACTTAAAAGACTTCAACACAGAGCCAAAATTTATTGTAAACACAAGAGGAATATGTCTATTTTTCAGGTATACTTAGCACATTGTGCCAAAGTCAACAGCTAGTAGGTAAGTGCACCATACCTAAAGGGGATTTCTGAACACACTTCATCTGTTTGACTCATCACACCAGTAAATAAACCCCCAAGGATTAGACATGGCTATCATTCTCTGTAAAACCAAATTATGTGGTTAAACTCAAATATCAACAAGAATTTGGAGCTGGGAGGGGGAGTTGCAAAATTTTTCTACTCAAGATGTACCTACTATCCCAGGGTAGCTCTATGCCTCTGGTAAAATCATTAGTGAAACAGCTAATAATATTTAAGACAACTATTAAATTTCCAATAACCACTTGGCCTATTCTTAGCCATGAACTTCTTGCTCTGCTCGGGGACAAAAGAACCTTTTCCATATTGGGGTAGTTCTCATGCAGACCACCATCTTGGCTAAAAAGCACTTCTACAAGTATAACTTATTTGACTTGAAGAATAAAGGGGCAGTAACAGGAGCTGCATTTAGTAACAAAACAGAGCAAGAAAAGGTACCTTCACTGATACTGTTACACTAGGAGAGCTAGAGTGACTAACCCTTTCCTGTGCGGACAAAGCTTTGAGATAAATCTTTCATGGTCCTTGACTGTAGCTTGGATATTTTTCTGCGTAACACTAGCACTTATTTTGATTTTTAAAACATGTCTATAAATCAAATCATCTAAACTGATGTCAACAATAATTTAGGTACATTTGTGAAATTAAGAATGGCTTATTACAATTTAAAATAACTTGGCTACAACACCAGTTTATTTAAAAACATATTAAGTAAAACTGATCTAAACTGTTTAAAAATTACTGTTAATCCCAGATTTTGACCTGGATTATATGAATTCTGTCTGGAAAATTATTTAAGTTAAACCAATGCAATGTTTGTGTAAATTTCATCTCAGTAAGAATTTTTGCAAATGAAAGGGTTTTCTTCAAGTGATATATTTTGCTAAAACCTGTAGGACTGTAGCAAGAACAGCACTGTACACTTGGCTTTGTCCAAAGAATGACGTTATTCTTCAAATAAACAGAGAAGTGGGTAAAGGAATGGCGAAATCCTTTCCAGACTTACTGTCAGCACCAAAAGTCAAAAAAACAAACCTTTATGAAGAGCAATTAAAAATTAATCTAATTTCATCTGTGCAAGTAGTTCAACAGTATGTATATGGCCATTCTCATACTGCTTGTCAAATTACCACTAATTAGGTTCTATTCTTGCATATGACATCAACAAATTTTAGCAGAAGGAGAAAGTAGCTTTGGAACTTTCTTTTTGAGAGCCCCTTCAGACAGCTGAGGTGAAAAAGCCCAGTTCCCCTTTTATTAAATCTGTCACCTTCAACTGGTTTTAGGTGCAACCTAAGCTGCCCCCAGATAAAGGATATGAGAATCAGTAGCACTGGTGTGCTTCATGCATGTTAAAGAAAAGCCAGTAATTCACTATAATAGGCTAAACAATTTAAACATGAAATGTGTCAGATTTTTAAGGTAAGCTACTGACCCTTCTAGATTAGTGTTCAGTTCCTGCCTATGGTTAAAATGTAATGTATAGAGCAATTTTCTTCTCAAGTATCTGTGTGGCTTTTTGTCCACGGGAGTTTAGGTTCAGCTCTGGTAGCCTGAAATGTGAGACTTAACTAGCTTCAAGTCTCCTGTTAAGAAAAATGCTACACAGAATCCTGACATATTTTATGCCCTTACTATAGTTACCAGTGATAATTCCCAGATTTTATGAGGGCTAATGATCTCCAGACAGTTACTGGAATTCCTACCAAGAACCAAAAAAGCCACAGAAAATGGAACTTCCAGAGGGATTCCTCAAAGAGTACATTGGGACGGAACTGGGCTGCAGGGGCAGGATAGCTTTCTCCTGGTTTATGCAGTTTGTTTTTGGGAAAAAGTAAGACTAGCTCCAGTCTTTCACAGAAGTTTGTGTTGGCCACCTATTCTCTCAACACTGAAATACGGCAGCTTGGCTTTGTGAAGGATGAGCATTCGAGTTGGAGGGGCAGTACTTACTCCTCTTACAGAAACACCCCATAACCCAAGATAAGAACCAAACACTGCCACATAAGGCATGATACAAATACAACCAAAACCCCAAAAGTTGCACGCACACACTCTGCAACGAAGCAGGAACTAAGAAAAAGGCTGAAGGAATATGCTTATTTCAGTGCAAAATTTTTAAGAGCTTATGAATAAACTTAAGATGGTTCTTATAAAAATAGCTCAGGACCTCATCATTTTCAGAGGAGATCTTTATGGTTTTCTTTCTGAGAGTGTCCATACAGCAGGAGTAACTACTCCTACAATTTCATCTGAAGAAATTAACAGACAAAAAAACTTCATTAAAAAGAACACCTGCCAGCATCCTGCAATTATAAAAGTACTGTTTATGGGTTCAAACTTAAACAGGGGAAGTTCCGGTTAGATATAAGGAAGAAGTTCTTTACTGTAAGGGTGGTGAGGCACTGGAACGCATTGCCCAAGGAAATTGTGAATGCTTCATCCCTGGCAGTGTTCAAGGCCAGGTTGGACAGAGCCTTGGGTGGCATGGTTTAGTGGGAGATGTCCCTGCCCATGGCAGGTGGGTTGGAACTGGATGATCTTAAGGTCCTTTCCAACCCTAACTATTCCATGATTCTCCTGTTTATAACATCATTTCAGCCCCATAACCAGTATCTCTTTGGCATCTTCTTCAGCTCTGTTACTACTATATCCCAGAAGTAATTTGGGTAACTAAGAATAGAAACTTACACTAGAAATACTAGAATTGTGCAAGAAAAGATAATAAGCAGAAAGGGCAACTGTGGCTGAGATGATATCTTAATCCCAAAGACTTTCTGTTTACCAGCACCTACAAATTTGTTTACTAGAACATCAGCTTCAGGTTGGCAGAGGCTGGCAGGGCTGGCTTTAAAGAACACAAAGCTAGGGAAGAACTGGAGGTTACCATTAGCACAGGATGTGTATGAGGATTATCAGAGCCATCTGTGGTTCACAGGTGTCCAACATGCTTGTGTTTCATCACCTATACACTTTTCTTCATGGCAACACTGTGATTCTCTGCTTTCAAAGGCAGTGAGCATTGCTGGTGAACTACCAAGAATCTGCGTCCCATGCCAGGGAGGGGACATGCAGTGTCAATACCGGGATCCTGCTCAGCCCATGCTGCTCAGCTGAAATTGAATTATGGCTTCAGACTAGGCTCTGCAACCCCCTGCTTCAAGCAGGATGTACAGATGAGTGCCAGAAATTGAGCAAGCTACTCAGAAAAAATAAACATTAAAAAGGTGTTTGGTTTTCTTAAACCAAATTTCAGCATTTACAATGCATCAAGTTTTAAAGACATGAAAAGCGTTCAAGGGCTTTTTTCTCCTGAAGGACAAGTAAGAGGCTGTCTGGCCCGAGGAGAGCTCCTATGAAGGCTGGCAGTGGAACAGCCACTCAGTATGCACAACCAGCACCAACCCCAGTGTACTCCTGGAAATCAGACGGCTCTGCTTTCTTCAGGGAAACTCTCAGGAATGCATCCATCTAACTCGAACAACACAGAGTGGCTGTTCTATATATTTGGTAACATTCTTATTTAAATACTTCTTCAAAAACAATTTCCTGCCTTTAAAAAAGTCTAAAAACACACACATATATATGTACTCAGACAGTTAAACAACTTTAAAATGGTATATAACAGGAAAATTTACAGGAGTCTGAAGTATCCTTGCCTTTATGGAAAAGAATTGTTTGCTTAGTCATATGTGACTGGCGAATTCTGTGATGACTTCAGTTTAAAACTCATTTAAAAGACATTCAATCTGAAACTTCAAACACACTTGAAATAATGGTTTCATTCATGGTAAGAAGCTACAAAATCAAACTCTGTCAAAGGAACTAGTTTTTGATCTGTTTTTCCCCCTCTTAATGTGTGTGGAAAAGGCATAATTTAACTTTCCTGTATCTACATGGTTTTCCACCGCACTCATTTCAGACCTCTCCATCAAGGATCTAAGAGAGAAGCTCTATACAACCTGGGAAGTCAATTGCTCCCAGTTAGGGGTAAAAGGAAAGAATGCTCAAAGAAAACCACTCTCACTGGAAATATTCCGACATTTAATTCTCTGCTTTCATGGAGCAGGATCTTGATGTCCTATCACGAGCTCTACTGTAGTGGAAGGAGGGGTGACAGGAAGGCTCTCCACTCTGGAAAACAAACCATTTGCTAGGTTTTCCACACCAGACCTGTGCTTTCCTTAAAAACCATTTCCACTTGGATACTGCATATTTGTCCATGGTGTGTCAGGCTCCAATTACCAGCACAACAGCCTTGAAAAAAGCATCTGTAGCAAGGCATTTTGACAGAAAAATATAGGCAGACAGTCCAACAAAATCATTAGCAGCACTGAACATGTTCTCTTCACATTCCAAATGAAAACTACTTATTACTTCAGATTATAGAGAAAAAGGCTCTTTTTCCTCGTAATACTAGTAACTTCTCATATAAATTCACTAGTTTATATTCATGCCCTATTATCTGTCTTATAGCTATTTTATATACAGAGAGGGTGCAAGTTTTAATGTAAAATTTTAAAAGATTAATTTTCTTGTTGTAATTGTGTTTACCTCTATGGCCTTGCATACCTTTAACCAAATATGCTTTTAATTTGATTTTTTCCATTAAAGGACACAACTATTTGTAAAGGGCTAATATCAACTACATTATTTCTTTTTCATAGAAAGATGTGCCACAAAAAGTGTCTCACTCTAACTCCCTTTTTTAAAAATCACTCTCAGAGGAATTTAATTCCCTTTTGAACCTCTACTCTTTGTTAAACAGAGAGGTCACCAGGCTCAGAATTCCATGGAAGACAAATAATAACTAAAATCAAGTCACGTGAGGCAGGAAGACTTATTAAAACCATATGAAGAAAAGGAAAATTAAACAAATAAGAGTTTATAGTTTTTCTGCATCCTTCATTTTCTGGTTTATTGTAGGTACTCTTCTTACTGCTTGGAAGCTATCTATGGGTTCTGCAGAAGCTCACAAACCAAAGTACACAACAGTAAACACATAGGCCTTTTATATCCTGAATGCAGCACATACAGGACAAGAAAAGGCTACTTATTTTAGTACTATGCGCTCTTAACGCAGGCTTCCAAGACCTAGGACAGCATAACCAACAATAGCCCAAGGGAAAGCCAAACAGGCCTAACACTACTAGCAACATATGCACTGGGGGTTTCAAACACAGTTTATTAAAATATTGATCTAGTTTAATATCTACATTTGTTCACTTTCATCATATATAAAGAACCATAGAATAATTTGCATCAGAAGTGACCACACACAAAATGGGACTAATTTCAGTATTACATCAGGTTGCTCAGGTACTCGCGCAGTTAAGTACTGAGCATCTCCAAGGCTGGAGATTCTACAACCTCTCTGGCAGCTGAAAAAGAGTAAGATGATGAGGAACCCAAATAGAAAGCCAGTCTTGTGTTCTGAGATACAGATGTGTTCCTGCAAAATTTGGACTTCTGCGTAACAACGCATGTTCCCTTTACAGTTCCTCTTCTAAAACAATTCCGGGTAGCTGGCTTTTTTTGGTACACCTCAAATTATAAAGAATATCAGATTTATACAATGTCATTTTAACTGACTTCTCTTGGCTCTGTTGAACAAAGCTGTAAGCATTTTGTCCCTTTTTGGACTCATTTTTAAGAGAACATTTCTGCTATATGCCTCTAAAAAGCTGACATCATTGAAGAATACGTACATATTTAAATCTTTGTTGCTTTTACAGTCTTTCAAAGGAATAATGCAAATACTACTTCGTCCATGGGCTCACACACACTGAAAAAGTTCAGAATACAGTCTATTACAGTTGGATATTCATACAACCTTTCTATTAGTACATTTGAGGCAAAGCTGTTTCTTCTCAGACATTTTAGCTGGCACTTTAATAAGAACAGTGACCACTACCATTCACTTTAGGACCCCTTTTACAGACTTCTGATTTTTAATTTATCACATCAGAAAGTTATTTTACCAAATTTGCTCAATTCCGTATCTTTTATTACACAATTAATCCCTTCCCCACATGGCACTTTGAGTTAATAAATATATTATTGTGATTCTCTATCACTCAGTCAGGAAAAGCATTAATAGTTTTCCCATTAATTCAAATTGGAAACTCTTCCCAACCTCAAAACTGCCAGAGAAGTGAGCTGAAGGTTAAAGTAAAACGTACCTGACACTAATATTTCACAGCCACAATGGTCTAGTTGCAGGCCAGGACAAGAAGCTGAAATTACAACAGCAATGAACCCTGCGGCTAGTGGAGATGGTAGATAACCAGCCTCCATTCCTGATCCCTCTGCCAGGACATACCAGTTCCTGAGAGCAGAAAAGAGGGTAGGACTATAGTCCAACACAGCAAAGGTATGGTAGTATGTTCTTCTGCCTTTAAAAGTGGCTCTAACTAGCCTCTGTAACTAGTATGGAGTAGAAAAGGCTGTATACAAATAGCACCAAAAATCAATCTGGACTAGGCAGCAGAGGAAAGAAAAATAAAAAAATGAATGCACATTTTCTCTGTGCTTTGAACTCCTCCAGAGGAAATGGTTCCAAGAAAAGATGGGAGGGGAATTCTAAAGTCAAATCTAGCTTCAAAAGTGTTCTTACTTGCAGATTTCCCCCAAGGATCAACATGCTCAAGTAGTCTCAATGCTGACATGAAGCTATTAGGAAACTCAGTTTGACAGCAGTGACTGAATTAGATGGCATCAAGTTTACCTGTCTTCTGCCACACACGCTACATGTCAACATAATTAAGGTGGCTCACGGCTGAGGAGGTGAAGTCAAGCAAAACCATGGCAGTGTGTGGGGACAAAGAAGTATTTCAAAAGCTCTGACAGCATAACACCATTTCCTTTGATAAAAGGAACGCTCCCCATTAGTTAAAGCTAAGTGCCAGCTTCCAATTCAATCAATTACTGTGTGAGAATCTTTACTAGTATTAGTACTAAAGACAATTATATGACAGTATAATATAACACAGGGCATGAGAGGCTTATTAGCTTTACTCTAACATAATGCAGAATTCTGATAATTAGTGCAAAGTCTAAAGTTTCTCCAGGGCTAAACCAATGAGATCTCACAGGAATGAGGAGATCTCAGCATTTGCAACTCCATTCAGTAGTGAGGATAAAACCAAACATAGCAATTTGTGTAACTGACATAGCTTAGAAAAAGCCAAAACCAATCTACCTATTTCTACTCTGTAGAAGGCTTAGAGCATTACTGGACTTTGTTCCTTTCAACAGAGACTGTAATACTGAAGTGCCTCAGATTACAAAGAACTGATGCAGAGACTATTTTAGTATCTTCTAGGATTACCTAAATACAAATGATTTTTTAATAAACTTTTGAAAATATTACACATATTAATGAGAAAATAGAAGAAATATAACAAAACCCAAGTAATTTCCAAAATGCTGTCAGTACCCTCCCCATATTTTAGCACAAAGGCCTAAGTCAACCCACATCAAGCAAGCGCTATCAGAAAGGACAGTCAAGATACTGCTCTTTTTTTGTGCGTGCAGAACACATTTTTAGGCGTTCCCCATATTCCACTCACATATTTAGGTGTTCTCCAAGTGACAGTTAATTTTTTCCTACCAAAATCCACATTAAATTCTACATACAATGAGAAGAAGAGCACAAGTCAATGCTGATCATCTGGAAGACTGGAGATCATACAGTATCTGCTTCATTCCCACAGCTCTTTGCTTTCGGCATTTAAAAGATCTGCCCTTCTAGATCCCATCAAAGCTCCACCATCTCTGTGGCATATGCACAGAGGAAAATTTGAAGAAACAAGATAAATATACAACAATATTTACAACTTCTTGAGCCATGAGTCACTTCTGGAGAACCATATTTAATAGCTACTGATGGACATGCACTTCCATTTTTTGAATCCACTTAAAACTTCTACTCAGAACCTACACAGTTCTGAGAGAGCAAGGCAGAAAAAACATCCAAAAAGACAAAATCAGAAGGGTGTGCATCTTTAGCAGTCATATGATGCAGTCAACCCTCATGACATCACATCCTTCACCAAGTTCAGTCACTAAAAGCTGAGGAAAAATATTCCACAAATGAAAAGTCCCATCCTGTCTCTGACATGCAAAATCAGCGCAACTCTGTATGACTACTTCCTGTGTGGATGTGCAAGGAAAAACAGACATTATGCATAAACATAGAGTTCTACACAGGCTTTTTCACTTAGGACTAGATAAATGTCACAGGCTTTTTCCTGTTATTACAAGGATTTGCAAGCAAAAGCCACCACTAGTAAGAACTTTCACTAAAAAATTACTTTGGTTTCAATTAAACATGCAAGAGAACAATAGAACATTACTCAAGTTTTCCCTTCAAAGGAATACAGATCCTATAAATATATGTGAAATGGATAGAGACATTTGTCCTATATATATTCCTGGGATTTCTTTGTATTGGTTTGGCTTAAACAGTGAGAGCTGCAGGTCCATAAAAGGAATTATGAGCTCTGCTTTTGAATTGCAAGAATGTTCTACTCAAGCGTTCATGTACTTTATTTTATTACCAGTTTTCTTCTGGATACATCTCTTGTCCACATACCTCTGCTCCCTTATCCCCACAACCTACAAAGGCTGAAGGCCCTTATTTGCATGTGCCTTATGATGCAGAGAAAATACATGCTATAATTTAAAATGTTTAATTTACTTAAGAAAAAAAAAATAATAAAACAACCCCTACCTCTCCCTTTAACATCAATCTGACCAAGCAAAAATCATCAGGCCCCTTTCAAAGGTATACCAACAGTTTTAACCATGCACTCAAAATTACTTGGTTTCTCTTTTCACAGACAGACGATTTAAAAGTACTTTCCTGGTGTGAGTTTCCCCTTCTCTTCATTAAGCCTCCTCTCTTTGTTAAAGGCTTCATTTGCTCAAAAGAGGGTTACTGGTTTAGCTGTTGTACAATGAATTATTTTCTCCTGTACAGGCTCGCTACTATCTACTTACAATTAGCTACAACTCTAAACCATGTAGTCACTGCAGATCATTCTCTAATAGCGTTCTTCGATCAGCTGGACATGAAAATCTCTGCTAAACCTTTTAAATTGCCCCATGAAAATAGGAAGTATTCAGTTCTGGCACTTTGAATTCCTGTGATTTGAACAAGACTTAGTGAAATACAAGAGGAACAGCCTGAACATAAGAAAACACATTTTTTACTGTGAGGTTGACTAAGCAGTGGAACAGGTTGCCCAGAAAGGTTGTAAAATGTCCATCCTTGGAGATATTAACAAACCACCTGGGCAACCAGCTCTAGATAGCCCTGCTTAAGCCAAACGGTTGGATCAGATGACCTCCAGGGGTCCTTTCCCACCTTAACCATTTTGTGATCATTCAGCTATCAAGAAACCCAAGAGACTGTATCTTAAGCAGAAAGCAGATTCATAAGAAATAAACTACTACTACCACTTCAGCATCTGACCTCTGTCCATGTGCAGCAAACATGGTTCAGTGGAACTACTCAAAAGGATGACATACCATTTGAGAATCACAGCAAGTCTATTTTTTAGAATGAGTATAGTATTAGTGTAGGAGCGAGTGCACAGGAACACTTTTTTATAGGAGAAACAACCTTTTAAAAGCTACTACTAAAATAGAAGTACAAGTAATCTAATTGGAGATAACCATCAAGTTGGTCCTGGAGTTAGCTTATATACACCTTTCCTCACCTCCCTACTTGTTACATTTCCTCTGAAATTTCATTAGAATAATCAGGAGAAGAGCAATCTTTTAAAATTAATCTCTGTTAACTATCGTAATGGGATCTTGAACCTAAACTAGTCTCTCAAAAGGAACACAAGAAAAATCATACTGGTATGAATCAGAAAACACCCAGAATGTAACACATTATTTTCACTAATGGGTTGACTCAATGCTGCATGTGGTGGTATAAAGCAAATCACAAATACTCATTCATATGACACACAACTACTGTGGAACTGATTTTGTGCATGGAAAACTATTTATCAAAATAAATATGTGGCATATTCCCTGCCAAAGATCCACTCTCCAAGGTCTAATTTAGCAGAATTCCTTCCCTTTCTCTGGAAAAAATCTGAAGGGTCCCCCACAATGAATCATTCCCTCACAGAGCTGCATGGTGTTTCCTTTGGCTATGGCTAACAGTTACATATTATAGAGCACAACTCAAAGTAATGAAATGTTTTACTCATTTTTTACTATACACACTTTGATGAAGTAAAGAGTTGAAAACATATCTTTAAGTAAAGCTTTTCTCATTAAAAGAAAGGCCAGACATACAAAAGCCTTAGCAACCACTCATTTTAATACGAACATTCTTTGCTTTAATGATCTCCCCTCTCTCAAGAAAAACCAAACCAAACCAAAACAGAATAATATAACAGAAAAAAGCATTACTTTTTTTTTTTTTTAATTAATGATAATGTGAGAGCCTATATAGTATATATTCAGCCAAAGTGTCCTTTTTAAAAAATCTGAGATACTTACGGAGTCCAAACCCTTGGAAAGGCAGCAATTTCTTCTGGTGTATATTCATCTAACCTCTTGGGGACTACACGTGGCTGAGGAATCTCTTGTAGAAGATTCTTCTCTATATCTTCTGGAATAACCTGAGGAAGGCAAGAACAGTCGTAGCTATCTCCTTATTTTAAAAACATAACACCACTTCCCTTCCAAATCCATACCAAAATCTGTTCACGCTACTGCATTCTTCATGCTAAGTTTTTGACCTAATAGAGACATGTCTTATATGTCATAATTTTGGGAAATAATAAAGACAAAAGCATCAACATTTCTGCTACATTTAGACACATAAATAAAAAGCAGCTTAATTTTTCTTAATTTACATTCTTATGACAAGAGTTTTGCTACTGCTAACACCCCCTATTCACCTCCAAATCACACAAGAATGAAAATGTAACTGCACAACTACTCACATCTTCTGGGAACAGGTGCAGTCTCTGCATCATAGTTCTTCTCTGAAGGTTTTTTGGAAGCATTCTATAAATAGTGAGTTTAACAATCTGAGGAAAGACAACATGGTAACAAATAATCAGAAAGGCCACAAATAACAAGAAAAAGGTAAGCTGTGTTTCCCTCTGCCCATTTCACAAGGCACTGAACCTATTTTCAGTCAACTTCTTCCATGCTGAAGAACTCTAGCACCACATTCAAAGGTTCTCTAGACTTCTAGACTTCTCTTTTGGAAGAAGAAATACTAACCGTCCATCATACAAACACTTACTCTAACAGCCATGTAGAAAATTTCAGCTCAGAAAGGTAAGAGTTCTGTTTAACATTGTGGATGACTGCATATGATCCCTCAACTTTGAAAAGAATTGAGGAGCTTTTTCATATACAACAAAAACTAGACAGGCTCTAACAAATTTACCAAGTGTTCCCAGCAAGTAGTTTAACATGTATTTGCTGTGTTTGATATTTCTATATAATTAATATATCCTATCTTAAGCCATGCTGACACACCAAAACATTGCATTGTGAACATATTATATATATTTATAACTTATTCTCTTGTTATTAGTTCCAGACGAACAATCTTATTTCTGAGCATCAGGAATGAATGGAATTTGCACATCTACACTAGATTGTGCTTACTGAAAAGTAACAAAATTCAACAGGATTCCTCATGGACTCTAGTATAGATGCTTGTAATTTAAATACAAAACACATCATTACAAGGAACATTTGTAAATGTAAAACAATGCATGCAAATGTAGGAGACAAAAAGGGTTTTATAAAGGACAGCAATGCATTTAGGGGTAGACCTATGTGCAATCTGGTAAGTAGGAGCTGGGAGGTGTGCTCCACACCACCCAGACATAATCCCAGACCACATCAAGAATTGCTCAGGCGTGCTTACTGCAACCTTAAGCTGAAGTTGATAAGCGACACTGAAATGCGGTGCACTAAGTACAAACAAATCTCACAGGCATCTGGGTATTTTGAAAAAAGTATTAAGCAAACTTACTTCCTTTTATTAAATGAATGAAAGGTATTAAACTGAAATTTTAGAGACACTGACTAACATTGATTTCCCAGCTGGAACCACGTAATTATGGTAGAATGATTAATTATTGTAAGTGAAGTTAATGGGAAGTGCAGGTTCTTAAGCTTGCAGGCACTTCTACTTGGATTCTGAAGTTGGCAAATACTTAAGCTAATTTGGCCCCAGTATTATTTTCATTTTGCCACGTAACAGACAGTAACATTGTCTTAGAATCTGCCTAAGTTTATATTAGAAGCCTTGAGAAACTCTGAAGTCATTTAGAGAAGCCTCAACATCGTGCAGATTCTCAGATGTTATGCAGCCAAAATCGCCATCAAACCTATGGACAAATATAATATACATATATATAGATAAAGTACATCAGGTTGGGCAGAGTAAGGTGTTGACACCTTCTCTAATAAAAATTAATAAGCAACTACTAAAAAAAACAAAGATGAAAACTAATGCTTTCAGGGATAAACTGTAGCTTGCTTGTACAGCAAACTACAGTTTACTTAGTCATGTGCTTAGACAAAGAACATAACAAGATGAAGACAGACAATGAACCGTGATCAGTTTACTTCACTGAATACTGAAAATCAAGACAGCCACCGTAACAACATATGAAAATACACAGATATGAGCAGCAGCTCATGTGAGCATTAATAATTTTCATGTCATATATTTATTTTCCTTTCTACCCAGAATTTTTCCTTATAGCCAATGAAAGATCAAATTAAATCACATCGAAAATGACAGATCCAGATACTTCACAACCCACTGCCTAACTATGCGGATATTTTTCTTTATCTAAAAATCACTTTTAACTTCAGATTGTGATAGAACCAGTACTAATTCCATAGATCAGTAAACTGTACATACACATGGGCAGCATATGACCTATGAATTAATGATTTCACTCCAATAAAAAGAAAGCCTTTAAAATATTTTACTGAACATCGTTAAATGTTTTACTTCTTCAAACAGCCAATGTTTGTGTCTGATTTTTTATCTTCCTCTGCAGCATGTGGCACAGACATCTGTGGAAACAAACCAGTGAGCAGGACGAACAGCTGGTCTATTCTGGTTGGGGATGCTTCTGCCTGGTAAATCAAACCTGATTTTTTTAGCCACACTACAAAGATAACAATTCAGTTGTAAAAATGAGCCTATTAAAAAGCCATACTGGAAAAGAATGACTGATTTACATGCTTAAGTTAAACAATGAAGAAATACTCTAAATGTTTTGTATTGTCACTGCAGAACTGACAACCTCAGGTCACAACAGACTAACGTGAAAGGAGGCCTTTGAGATTGATGAAGGACAACGAATGAAACATAGAAAATTATATCTTCAATACCTATTTCTACAGATCAGTATGAAAAGTGCAGTAAGCATAATCCAAGGTATGCTTTGGTACGTCTGCCAATCTCCATGCTGTTCAAGAATTCATTTGTCTTTCTGTGCCCTCTCACACATGCAAGAAGTGTGTTACCAAGAGATCTGCAATAGAAAAATCACCCCCACATGAATCACAAACCATTTTTTACTGCCAGGAAACCACAGAACCATAGAACGGTTTGGGCTGGAAGAGGCCTTAAAGATCATCTACTTCTGATCCCCTGCCATGGACAGGGACACCTTCCACTAGAGTAGGTTGTTCAAAGCCCCATACAACCTGGCCTTGAACGCTTCCAGGGACGGGGCATCTACAGCTTCTCAGGACAACCCATTCTTGTGTCTCACCACATTCACAGAAAATAATTTCTTCCTAATATCTATTCTAAATCTACCCTTTTTCAGCGTAAAACCATTCCCCCTTGTTCTGTCAGTATAGCTCTTGGAAAAAAAAAGTCTTTGTCCAACTTTCTTGCAAAGTCCCCTCTACATATTGAAAGGCCATAAAAAGGTGTCCCCAGAATGTTCTCTTCTCCAGGCTGAGCAACTTCAACTCTCTCAGTCTTTCCTCATGTGGGAGGTGCTCCATCCCTGTGATTATTTTCATGGCCTTCCTCTGATTGGTTTCTGGGCTGTGAGCACACACTCCACCAGTTTCCCTGAGTCTTCTCCACAGGCTTGCTCCCAATCCCTTCATTCCCCAGCCTGTACTGATACTGGGGATTGCTCAGACCCAGGTGCAGGATCTTGCACTTGGCCTTGTTGAAATTCACAAGGTTTGCACGAGCCCAACTATCAAGCCTGTCATGGTCCCTCTGGATGGCATCCCTTCCCTCCAGTGAATCAACTGTATCACTCAACTTGGTGTTACTCACCAGCTTGCTGAGGGTGCATTTGATCCCACTCTCTATGTCACTGCTAAACGTATTAAATCCTTGCCCGATCCAGAACAGGAAACTGGACTTCACTGTTACAGACTCTCCCATTCTGGAGCTTCCATGCACTTGAATGAACTCTCAGATGAAACAAACTGGTAACTTACTAACTAGACATTTCAAACAGCTAATTTTTTAATTATGCATTTTTGTGGTATCACAGAGTCTTTAAGGCTGAGCCACTTGAAAATATGGCCATCTACATGTGGAAAACAAGAGAAGCAATAATATTGGGTTTGAGCATGCATGTTCCCTGCCCCAGCAACCCATAGTAGAGACAAAGAGGGAACAAAGCCTCGGCTTCTGCAAGTGATCATAATTTCCTTGCTAGAGCAGCTGAAAGGCAGATGCCTACCTCCCCCTCCTCAAGCCCATACATCTTGGTCAAGAAGAAAAAGAGAGAAAAATTAAAACAAACAAACAAAAAAAAGGTACATAGAGGTGGTGATAACCTACTACTTGAGATTTGCAAAAAGCCAAGCAAGTGTATGACTAAGCAAGCTGGAGTGTAGATTTAAAAGTTGTACTGTTCTATACCTGTATTACTGATTTATTGCAAGGTTGTCAGTCCACCTACAGAACAGGCGGCCATACAGGAAGCTAGGACAGAGAAGGTAGTGCTGGAAAACCTCTAACTTCCTTCATTGTAATTTCTGCCTCAAAGACTTCTACAAGCCAAAACAAATCCAAACCCAGCTCCTGGAAAGACCAAGTTTACATCCAGGTCCTTGCCCCAGGTTCTGCCTAGAGCCAGAACCTCACTCTAATTGGTGTGATGACAAGTCAAAGAAGTTAGTAAAGTACAGGCTTAATTGAAGTTGTAAGGACTGCTTTTGCAAGTTGAGTAATATTGTGTATCAGAAAAGGCAAATCCAACCATCAGTATTTACAGGGTGTTAAGTAAGGGGCTCTCCTGTTACCTGAACATGCTCAAGTTTTACTAAAAATACACCAACCCTAAATTAGAAAGGTATGGAATTGCAAAAACAAGTTTGCTACTGAGCTTAAGGAAAACCCAGACCCAGCTTCAGTGCTCCCTGAAAGCACACATCTGAACATGCTGTTTAAGTAATTAACAACAACAACAACCTTCTACATGTTTGTAATAAAAGACAATTCTCACTGTTTTCTATGTGATTATGTTTACTTTGAACTACTAAAATAGTAACAGTTTAGTTTTACATGAAAGGTATAAACCCCAGCTGATATCTGTGGAATTTCATACTGGCAAAGAGGTCTCCCTACATATAGGTCTCTGCAACCTCAGTCTCAGTTTAAAACTGAGTAGTACAGTTAAATGGTTTATCCAGTTCTTTACGGATTCCAACTGCCTCCTCTCCCCTTTACCTTTAGTACTAGCAACCTGAAAAATTCCATCATATCCTCACACATACTTGCTCTTAAAGGCCATAACACTTTGACCATCAAGAAAATACATCCACCATCAGATGTATACAGCCACCAGAGCAAAAATATTTAGGGATTTTTAAAGTACCAGAATGCTGTTTGCCCGAATTTCTTTTTAACTACAAAATTCCTATAGCTCCAGTTACAATTGTCACCTTGAATATTGCAAGTTGGCTAACTTAAATACTTATAGCATAGTCATGCTCTTAATCAGTTATATGACATTAGGTTTTCAGTTTCACTGCAAAGGGCTAACTAGGAGGAAAGGAATCTGAAGGCAGCTCTAGTAAAACTCTTGCCCTTTCAGTCCCATACTACACAGTCTAACATTTTATGAGTACAAATAAATTAAAAATACATTTATTTGAAACACTGTGTGAGGCTTGAACATTTCAAGTTTTGTGATAGGCTTTGGCCCATGTGCAAGTTGCAGACTATGCCTGATGCAAGTTCTAAGAAAGATTCTTTGCCAGATATAACATACTTTAAAGAAGGAAATCAACATAGCAATACCACTCCTAGTCCTGAGAAGCACAAAATAATTGGCTGAATTTCCAAAGGAAACTCTACCCTAGCAGCTGAATGCAGTCCAACAATCACCGGGAAGCATCTTTAGAACATGGGAAGGACTCAGCGTTCCAGAGAAAACAAAATGATTAATTACAGGGCATAAAAAACAAACCCTAGAAGAATTTCAGGAGATACACCAATTACTCAGAGATACAGCTTGATACTACATCTTCCTTCCACCAGTTCTTGGGTTTCTGCTCTGTACACGATACTGTTCTATCCACCATATGTTACAAAAGCAAACAAAGGACTTCACCTTTTTACCTCTGACAGTTGTACAAGTAGTACAGCAATAGTGAATTTACATAGTACTGTCATAAGAATTATCTAGCCACAGACAAATTAAACTTCCATTGCATGCTATTTTGCTTTCCACTACTGTTCAGCAGTTAAACTTAGAAGTTTATTGTGTTCTTTAAATTAATATAATTTGCCTTGCAAATTCAAATAAGAAATGGATTAAGATTTTTTTAAACAAAGAAGTATTTTTGTCTACTCTGAAGCAAAAGACCAAGCCAGCTCTAAGACTTATTTACAGCACATAGAGGTTTTAAGATAGCAGGTTCCATTACAGTATTCTTCTCCCTATGCCATGCTAACTTCTGTGTGCCTACTAATCCATACTTTGAAGTTTTGCTTCACTTAATTAAAAATCTGTCTCCATAGTAATAGAAGAAGAAGCTATTTTATCTGGTGTTTCAGTAACTGTCTTTTAGTGTGTACATATTATTGTATCCACCATTCCTTACTGATGCAAAGGAAATAGGCTTTCAAATACCAACATCAAGATTTAACTGTGTTTTCTGTCTGAACTTTTCTTCAAAAGATCATTATTATGCAGATATAATGACAAGTCTATACCCGCAAGCAGCTGCTAAACGGCATTCAAAAGGAGACTTGGAACATTTTAAGCCTCTTAGTATCAGTGCCAGTAGCAGAACAAACCAGAACCCTGACACCCCCAAAGGCTTCCTCACTGTACATTTCCACAGAGCTACCCTGCTTGGCTTAATAATCTTCCCGAGCAGGTACCATTCATTCTGAACAATTATTGCCCATTATTTCTTTGTCAGAGGCAATACAGCCTCTGAATACTGCAAAGGTCAATCCTCTCACTGAGCACTTGGTATTAGCCAAACATGATGTCCCCCTTTTTGTTTTTTTTTTGGGGGGCAGGGGGGGAGGCCTGCAGCAAAAACTCTCCCCCACCCCCCCAAAAAGGAAAACTAAGCCAAGTTTTGCTTACTTCTAAAATTAGAAATAGAGTAAAAAATTGATTGAAAACATTGTTCTAACAGTATTACTACCTGTTTCTACAGATGGGATCTGTCAACATCTTTTGCAAGGATTTTTATTAGAAGCTGTAAGATTTTTCCAGAAAGATTTTTCCAAGTCATTTTTGCTCCCTCTCACATCTGTGAGGTTTAAAAGTGGATCTTCTAGTCTGTAGTGCTTCGAAGCCCAATTTTGAAAGTGCTGGTCTCATGCCTACCAGCATTTTTCCAGCTAAACAAGACTGCTGCAAATTTCATTAAAAACAAACAAGAAATCCCCAAACTTCTATGCATTTCAAATGCATCATCTCAAAGAAAAGGTTTACCTGTTTCCTTTCTTTTCAAAGAAAGCACACCAAGCCCTTCCAACAGATTTTTCTTAGCAACCTACAATGGAAATTACTATTGTCTGCTAAAATGTATCCTAAGGGAACAGTAATATCATACAGAGTATTAGCTTTGTATTAACCTGAAGAACAGAGAGGGTGGTTTGAACTACAGCAATAAACTGTTATGCTGCACCTAAAGAAGATATTAAATACTCCTGTTTACGGATGGTCCAAGAATTTACACTAAATCTGATTAAGAGACAAAAAAAGGCTGAAATGTGAAGATGGTTTTTGTTTTTGTTTTTTCTTCAATGAACACTTCCTAAAGTAGCCTGGCCAAGTTCAATAGACAGGAGCTATTGTCTGCTCTTCTCCAGAAGAGCAGACAACTGAAAATACTACAGATTCACAGACACTCTTCTCTCCATGCCTTCCAAAGGCACTCAAAGGTGCTAACGGTAAAAATGTACAGACTATTTACTTTTGGTATCTTTTTAGCACACTGTATTTCAACTCTTTCATAAAATATTTTTTCCTTAAGCGCTGAAAAACTTGGCAGAATGAACACAGAACTAAGTTCTATACAAAATATCAAATATGCAGACCTCCTTTTGCATTCACTGCCCCATATCAACTTAAAAAGACACCTGGAAGTGGAAAAAATATACTTAATGCTTTGTGAATCTCAGACGCAAAAAGACGTATCTGAGATTAAACACTTAGAATAGGCACAGGGCTTTTGTGTTTCAACAAAAGAAGTCATAGATTGGAAATGGTTGCCAGAAGAGGTTCACAGACCAGTCTGGATAGGCTCCCAGCAGCCTCACCTGACCTAATTAATAGCTGACACTGCTTTGAGTAGGAGGTTAGACTAGAGATCTCTCAAGGTTCTCCCAAGGTTCTCTATAACCTGAATTATGCTATGGTCCTATGAAAAAATGCATGTGCATATTCAAAATTCAGCACAAATCCTTCTGAAGCACTACTACCCACAAGAAATATGAAAGGTCCAAAGCTGGGAAGATAGCTATAATGATGTCCACCTCTATTAAGCGGGAATATTGGATCATCCATCCCTATCTTGGTACCTTATGAAGGAACTAGAAATAATCAAGGATGATAGTGCAGTAAATGTGTCTAAATTCTGACAAACATACTTATGAATTTCAGTCCCCAGTGTAAGCATAAATCATATCACTTTGCATCAAACTACTTATTATAAACTTTTTAATTAGCTATTAGTTGTGTACCAGTTTTTCCTAAATCCAGTCTCTCTGTATACTAGAAACAATGTTTAAACAGTAACGGAAAATTATTTATCATGGGGAATTTGTACGTTTGAAGTTAGACATGTAAGTAAAAACAGGACTAGGCAATACTCCAGTCCTATTATACACACACACACAGAATCACACAAGCTTTAACCTACCTCTTATACACAAACTGAAAATATCACATCCATTGCTAAACCTCTGTGTAACACCATACAAGTTTACAAGGTGTTATGTCAACATCCTTTTCCTTGGAAGCAATCTCTTCCATTAATTTAATGCATTAATTTCTGTAACAGCCCTATTTCCAAAACTAATGACTCATTTAATGAAGCACAACTGGGATGAACTAGCAGGAGACAACAGGACCAAGGGCATAGAAAAAGTAGTAGCCTCCAGGATGAAAACAAGGCTTTACAGAATGAAGACTTTGATTTCATAGAAAGATACAGTCTACTTCCTACAACCTACCCATTTCCAATGGCTTCACAAGAATTTAACATGATTAAAAGAGAAAAGGTCTCTTTTTAATTCAAGATAGTGATTTACAAGTCTCCACAGTAAGTATGTGTCACTAAGCTCATATTCTGAAGGTCCAAATGTTTCTTAGGCTAAGCAATGTTCTCTTTACAGTAATCCTTTTTCAGGTCTTAATAGCTAGTTCTCAATACAAAACATATTAATAAAATACCATCAGAATTTCCATCTTTGTTATATCCCAGTGTATTTCACGCCAATAAAATTCACATAGTAAATAAATATTTCTTACCCTAAAATCACTTGCAAGTCAAAACCTACACAGCCACACATACAGAATATATCATGAATAACTGCCATCCACTCCTATTAATATGACAAGAATACATAAGAGAGCTTTTTAGCAAAGCGACATCTGAATGCTTCACTTGAATAGAATGAAAGAGTTAACTGCTTGAGAGCTCTTCACAATTATGTTACAAAGAAGTTTCTCTTCCTAAATCAGACCAAGCCTTGAGCCACATCACCATTTGCTGAGCCTCTGTCCAACACGCTTTAGTTATTGGCAACGTGTATAACCCTTTTCTGTTTGCACAGAAATTCATCTACGAGTCTGGCAAGCAAAGAGGTATTTCAGAATGAATGCCAGAAGGTAATTTATAAAACATTCAGATCTCAGGCCCTAACAAACAAGTTGTCCTATACTGCCTCCCAGTGCACAGTGTCTGCCTGAAGCTCAAATGAAAAAGGTCAACGAATCCATTTTAGACATGGAAATATTAATAATCCCCAAAGGAATTACAACTATCTTAGAGCCAGTTCTCAAAAGCATTTAAGTTTCAAAAAATTCTATACAGAAAATAATATTGAACTGTGGGATTTCATTTCACTTTAAATAAGGAATTTGCAAAAGTAAAAATGAAAACCAGACAAATTCATATGGCAGACTGTTTTTTACTGAGTATAATGTCTTGTATAAGAGAGTCTTGGGACAAACCAGGAGTTCTAAATCATAGATAAAAAAAAAAAAAAAGAGCATCACTGTCAAACCCCAGGAATTTTACAGCAGATAATTTTTTTTTTCTATGAGAAAGAAGAAGCATTTTTCTATTTTATATATAAGGTGACCCAAGCCAAACCCTTTCAGAGTCAAAAATAAACATCAATATCTGTTATTTTCTGTGGCCTTCATATCATGTTCTGAAACACCAATATTTACAGAATTCATTCCTCTAATGCTGACCACTCAAACTATTAGTAAAATTTCCCGTGTAAGTCAACATCCCATAATGTTCGCATCTAACACCGTTTTGTTAATCAGTCACAAACACATCAACACTGATGTTCAGAATTCACAATAGTCAAATACACACGTTTAGTAAAGAGGCTTAATTTCAGCATAATCACCATTTCCAATTTTTTCACAGACCATGAATATAAACACATAGCATGAAAGAAAAGATACCTTTTATAAAATAATCATTTAACAAAACCTACAATTGAATTTTACTGGAAGAGGCAGTTGTACTTTCTAACACTTTCAAGATTAGCATTATTCTTGCTGGCTCTTAAAAAAGCAGTAGGGTTAATAAGCTGAAGTACACTTAGTTACATCTAACTTGAGGCAGTTGGCTTGTGAGAAAGGTCAGACCCCTGAAACTAAAGGCAAGTGAATCAGTCAAAAATGGGTGAAGCAAATGAACTCGATTTGCTTATCTGGACAGCGTGGAAGAATCACAAAAATGCACAACCTACAGTCTAACCCTCAAAACATGCTGTTTACAAAAACACTGTTACAAGCCAAGCTTCTAAGAGCTGTTAGCAAAATGTGATTTAGCTTTAGACCTGCTAAAAGGTGAGCAATCCCTTTTGTTCAGAGGAACTGATTAAATGAAAACAAAACAGCTTTGCAAGTGAAAGGGAAGAAGGGGAAATACTTACAGCAGTTGGATCATTCAAATGGAGTTGAGTTGCTGTCACTTGTTTGAAGCCACCAGGATAGCTATAAAACCAGAACATAAAAGCTTAAAGTTATATGCTCAAGCATATTGTTAACACAAATACCACTATAACTTGAACAACAGTACAATGGTATTGCAAGCCTTTAAAAAACTGAAGTTGTTCTCACCACATTTTAGTAGAAAGATTCCATCCTGTCAACTATCCAACCTTAACAACATTCATACTTTCTTATTTACTCACTTGGACTATTAAAATGTCTGTGTTTCACAAGCAGATGGATATGTTTTTAAAACTGCTTATGAAGTACACCACCATAGTTACAGAATACAGTGGGAGTAAGATATGCAAAACCTGGAAGTATTTCAAGATGATCAAGACTCGCAACCAGACTGTGGCAGACACACTAAACAACCATTTTGAACAGTATTTACTATTTTCTTACCATTTTAAATAAATCTTAGCATGACTTGGCGTGTCTACAGTAATAAAATTTGACTTTTACTGCAATGCATCCATCTTTTTAAAGTCTATGAGATATGGTGAAGTTGCACTAATTCACACTTATGCATATACTTTAATGAAACAATGGTGCAAGAAATGACACAAATGTCAAGCAAAGCTGGGTTTCACTTTGATTTAATTACACTATTAGGTATCAACCTGAGTGAAATTAAAATAAACCCAACACCATTAGATCATGCCATCTTTGGAAACCACAGAGATATGAGTATTTGTTTTAATTGTACAATTCTTATCACTTACTCAAAACCAACCTAGGCACTTACACAAAGTGCTTTAACTTACATAGAAGTTTTTAGTGAAAGTTTTTAGAAAGTCATAACGGTGGGGGAGGAACAAAAAAAGTGTATTAATTTCCATCAACTCAACAAGAACTCAGCAATTTGGCAAAGGAATTTCAGGACTGAAACATGAGTAATAGCAAAATTAGCTTTCTTAATGTGATTCATTCATCTCATGGCTGCATACATTTGACTTACAGGTTCTTATCTAGTTGTCATCACTGTGAGCATCAAACTGACTGTTGCCATACTGTCTGCAACGGGTTATTGCACTTCCATCTGTAAACAAGTTATGCCTCCCAGAAAAAATATACTGTACACTACTGTATACATATATATAGTATACATATATATCAGTACATCTTGAGAGCATTTCATTTCTTACTAGTTTTTTCATTTTTTTTTTCCCCTCTGATTCAATAATCAATCTTGATATTTACCTTTAGGTAAATAGTTACTTGTAGGATAAAGTAACTGAAGTTGGCAACTGCACATATCTTACATGTAAGGTGTCAATAGGAATGTCTTCTACTGCTTAATAAACAGAATAATCGCCATCATACCATCATTGGGTTCATAGCTTCACACAAAACAACCTGGCTCACCAGACCTGATCACTTACTCAATTGCTCCCACTACTTTAGATTATTTCCCTAACGACACACACTGGGTGGGGGGCAAAGAAAGAAAGAAAAAGATCTGCGTCACTTTAAACATCATAACACAAGTAAACAAAACTCCAAACATGTAAGTAGGAATTCCCTTTTGAACCAATATGCTAAGAAAGACTAACTATTAAGAAAATATGACATTAAATCAACCACTACCTCATTTGAATGTTGATTATGAAGCTTACCCAGTATGTGACGAATACACTTTCTGTTCCCATTTGTTACCAGAGAAGGCAATGTGTCTTGTATTTATTATGACAACATGATCTCCACAATCACCTACAATGCAGAAGTTAGCAGAAAGTATTAAGGGAACCATAGGAGCAATTAACCAAAATAACTATTAAGTGTGTGATATATACATAGAAGCACATAAATATGTTTATAACTTCAGTAATTCCTATCATACAGTAAAAACACATGCTTCAGGTACATGCATTTTTCCTCCTACTTGCCAAATCTTTCATTAGAAGACAACTCTTTGAGGCTGCTGCTAGCTATTACAGACCAACACTGCAGCCTAAAGTTACAGCTGGGCCAGACTCGGTTTGCAGGAAACTTCTATCTAGCCTAGTAGTTTCCTTTGAGGATGCAGGGAAGAGCATCAAATCCTACCCAGGCAACAGAAGTGGCTTACCTACACCTGCCCACAATCCAACATAAAGAACTTGATCACCCCATTTTTAAAAAAATCTGGCCCACTATTTCTTGCTCTCTATTGTGAAGCTGCTTATAAAGACAAGATGCAAAGGGATGAGGGTTGAGAGAAACTGAAGGTGCAGAAGAAACCTAAAATATCCAGAGTCAAACCTCCTGAACAAGTTTGCATCCCCTTATTTAAGGCATAAATAAGGCCTGACAGCATTGAAAAATATGAGACTGAAGAATAATAAAGGATTATCCCTAAACCAGAAAATAAATATACAAGAAGTCAAATTTCCTTCCATCCCTAACCACAGCATAAATTCCACTCCATATACTTTTCAACACAATAAATAAATAATGATTTTATGGAAGGGTATCTGGATACCAAATTAAAAACAAACCAAAACAACCACCCTACACTATATTACTCTGTTTCAGGAACTGTTATTTCACAGACATGAAAATATTTCTTGATACCTTAAAAAAAAAAAAAAAGAAAAAAAGAAAAAAGTGTTACAGAAAAGAAATACATCAACCACAAACTCATGCATACCCTGCTCTCCTAGAGAGTATCAAATGTCTCTAGTAGTAGCCTACTGACGTCAAACTCAGGTGTAATGCCTTTGGTACTGATTTATAGAATACTTCAGATGAAATAAAGTTATCCTTGAAATAACTTTCCATGATTTTGTAACTTCAGGGACATAAAAGTATCAAAGATCTTTCCCACAGGACAACCAAAAACATTTCCTTTCAGTGCCTGCTTTATTTTTCAGACAGCCTTAGTCTCCAGTGACATCTTGTGGATAAGACATAATTTGCAACAGCAGAACTGGTATTTAAAACATCTTTAGAACACTACAACTTTCTATTATGAAAACCAGGTTTCAGTATGTACATTGTACAAAGTGTAATGCTTCCTTTATGTTTCAGCAGCGTCTCTTGAAAAAATTGTGTGACAATTACAGGAAACACTGTACCATCAATGAGCTTTTTATTATCTATAAAGTGTCACTGTGTGACAGGCACTATGGTATTACAAGTAACAAACAAGATCACAGGTACATCTTCACTGCTGAATTGTCTTATCTGCCAAAGAGTAAAATGACTTTTTCATGTAAACAAGAAGATATCTGTCAACAATGACTAAGTCTCCCATTCAAGAATCAAGACAGGTTCCAGCCTCATCCTCACAGAATGTGTGAAGTTGGAAGGGACCTCTGGAGGTCATGTTGTCCAGCTCCTCTGCTCAAGCAGAGCCAGCTTTTGAATATCTCTAAGGATGGAGACTACAACCTCTTGGGCAATGGCTTCAAGCCACCCTCACAGTAAAAAAAAAACCCTCACATTTATTGATGTTCAGAGAGAACCTCCTGTGTTTCAGTTTGTGCCTTTTGCCTCATGAAGCCAGGACATCTCTACACTTTATTCAGAATGCAGAACCACTCCAAGACTCTGTGGTCTAGTCAGAATCATACCAGTGTTTCATTGTGTGCACTGTGAATTAAATCTTTACATCTAAAATCAATGCAATGAAACATGTTTCAAGGCTTTTTAAAAAATGAAAGCATAACCTATTGTAATTCAGCTACTTAAAATAAACCATATATTCATAATGAACTTCATATGGTAAAGACAATGACGTAAGATTGTAGATAAGTAATAAGGAAAGAGTTAAGAAGGAAAACAAAGCCATTTATGATTTACAAAATGTAACTTTATACATCAGGCTTGATTTTAAGGCTGAAATCAGAAGAAAGATACAAGTGAAGGAAGGCAAATTTATTTTTAACTACTCAGGAATACTCACTTAGTGCATGATAAATAGGTTTATGCCTGCCTTCAAGCCTGATTACAGTCTCAGCTGCTATTTTTCCTGGTGGCTGCAACTTTGCATCGAGGAGATACCAGGCTCTGGCAAAAGTAGCCCATTGCTAGAGAGAAAAAGAGGTAGTGCTTAACACAGTAAAAAAACCAGAATTCTACACATAAGTCTAACTTCCCTAACTAGATCAACGTTTTAGTCACACTCCAAAATACTAGAAGAAATACTAATATTCAGTAACAACCCCTCCAAATAACCTTTTCATGGAGAATGACGCAACACACTGCGATACATCCCCTACTGCGCACGCTTCCGACGTGTGCGACGGCAACAACACTGCAAGGTTACTAGCTCTGAGGACTTTACTTAAATGCAGATCTCCTGCTAACTGCACTCGCAGTAGGCTACGTAATGCCTGGCATCTCCTTCCCTCTCGGTGAAGGGCACAACTTCCCCAAAGACCGCTTTATGAACACGGCATGCCGCCGCTGCCTGCAGCCGGTGCAATATCCCGCAGACAGGCCACACGCTCACCGCTCTCGGGGCCTGCCAGCGCGTCACTCAGGGCAAACACCGCCCGCGGCAAGCGGAGGGAAGGAGGCCAGCCGCCACTCAGATCACCCATGGGAACCTTCCGTTCCTCCGTCCCGGGCTCCTGCCCCATCCCTCATGACCGCCCTCCGGCTACCCTCGGAGCAGCGGCCACCCCGGCACAGTCTGGCCCGAGGAGGGCCTCGCTCCGTGCTCACCTGGGCTGCCTTGGTGTAACTCGCCATAGCCGCCCTACCGCCGCGGCTGACGAGAAGCGTAGCTCCTAGGCCGCCGCATCGGCGGGAAGCGGAAGCGCTGCGCTGCGAGGGGCGGTGCAAAGGCGGTAGCGCGGGCCGTTCGTGAGCGGCTCCGGCTCTGGTCCGGTCCCGCCGAGCCATGGACCATTACGTCCTGCTGCTGAGCTGGGGGGAGCGCAGGGGCGAGCGAGCCGCGGCGGGCGGGCCCGGAGCAGGTACCACCGCGGGGGGACGGGGCAGGGGGCCGAGCCGTGTGGGGAACCACTGCCACGGGCCCTGCGAGCTGGGCTGGGGAGGGAGGATTGTTCTTCACGGTGGCTGCTCCAGTTCCTGCGCCAGTGCAGGCTTTCCTGGTTCCTACCTCTTTAACACGTACCCCTTAAAGTACGTAATAAGTTAAAGTCCCAGAAATTCCGGGGAGTTGGTGTTTTATTGCGACGCTGCTCTGTAACTGTGTGGCGTTCCTGAGCGCTGCTTTAACGAGAGTTTAACAAGATTCACCTTTTTAAACTACAGATCTGGCAGATCTGGGTATTCGTTTTTGTTTGTTTGATTTGTTGTTGTTTTGTTTTTAAATTACTAATGATGAACTAAACTTTATACTGTATTGGCAAAAAAAGCAAAACTGTAATTCAGTAGTTTTATTATTTCTTTTCAGCTGAGACTGCTGCAAGTGTTTATCAGTTCCTGAAAGAAAGCTGTAACTCATCTGTAAGCGCAGATGTGAGCACATTCCCAGGTAATGTACAGTAAGGTAGGGCAAATGTTATCAAGGAATTGGCCTAGGCACACTTTATGATCTAGCTGAAACAAATCAGAAACTGAAGGAAACCCAGTTTCTGCAGCATGTCTGACCTTGCAGGTGGGACTGTGTCTGCGCTGCTGTTTCTGAGGAGAACTGAAGTCATTTCAGAATGTGAGGTGCTGGGAGGCGGTTAAATAGATTGGTGACAAAAAGTGAAAGAGAAAGGTTTTGAAAGGTTGACAAATTTCAATCCAGATTAGCAAGGAAGAGTACGAAAGAGCTTGTTTCTCATTTCAGTGGGCAGCTTGATCATAGACTCATAGACTGGTTTGGGTTGAAAGGGACTTTAAAGATCATCCAGTTCCACCCCTCTGCCATGGGCAGGGACACCTTCTACTAGACCAGGTTGCTTCAAGCTCCATCCAGCCTGGCCTTAATGTTTTCATTGCTCCTGTCATGGCTTCTAGTTTTTTCAGTGGAAGTGTTATTTGTTCGGTAAGCAATTCAGAAGCTGTTTCTGTGAATATTTGTTAAATAATTTTATAATCTTCAAATAGATTTCTGAAGATTTGCATTAGTACTTTCAGGGGTTGGGTGTTTGGGGTTTTTTTTGTACTTAAAAAATGCTTGCTTAATTCTTCAATTGGTTTGGATATTCAGTGATGAGCTGTTAAGGCTCATCTTGTCACAGCTAACACATAATCGTTCATGTTATATGTATATATATGTAAGTGGGGAAATACAGTATAGTGGGGAAACCACTAGAAGCTGTTAAAATTCATAAAGATAGGAATGTTAAGCTGTTTTCAACCTCTGTGCTTTTAATTGCATAGAAAAGTTGAGAGAGCATCTCATTTTGTGAACTGTGTAAACCACATTTATGAAAGTTGACATTTACTTCACATATGACACAACCTCTGCAAATGGAGAGCCATATTGCCTAAAATGAAGAAGAGGTCATATTTTCTTTCTTGCTAACAGTCAAAGGATCAGAAACAGACACTTGCCAAGGCACGTACCTACACCTTTATATGGTTATGGTTAGAACTTAATTATGATGCTAAAGGAAAGTGGAACTTGGGCACATTAAATTGTTTATGTAGATTCTTTCAACAGAGATGTTCACTGTAATAGTAGAATGAATTATTGTGAATTTATTATTTTAAATAATTGTTTTATCTCTTTGCAGCATGTTCAGTGGCTGGTGTTCCAGGAGTCAAAAAGTGGTATTTTGCAAGACATGTTATATGCGGTTACTATCAGGTAAAACTTTTTTTTCCCCCACAATATAAGTTCCTCAGCTGTCTGCCTGTCTTTATTGCAGGTTAAAATTGTGATGGTCATACTTATTTTTGCTTAAATAATTCTTTTTGTTTGATAAGTTCTGCAGTTCTGACTGGGAGGAAATAAATTCTGACACACAGAAAAATGAAGACTCTCTCCAGACAAGTGTTGATGAATGCCTGGGAGCCATACAAAATTTTGAGGAAGATGACAATAACAGTAGGGAGTCACTCTCTATGACTGAGTATGCATATTGTTATTTTTATTGGAAGTATAGTGATCTGATATTTAACAGAAATAACCCAAGGGAATAAAGAAAATTTAATAAGTGAAAGTTATTACCAAAGCAAGAGTTAACTATGAACAATCCCCACTGCTACTAAAAATAATTCTATTTCTTTTAATATAGCTTTGTTTTTTTTTGCTACAGATAATTTTTACAGAATAAATGAACAGTTTTGTAACAACTGACAGTTGTATATAGAAAAAGAAGTTTCTTACTAATCCATCTTGAATCTTGCTTCTAGTTTTAGTGCAGATTGTTTTGAAGTCATTTAGCCTACTTCTGCCATAGTAAAAGGGGAGATTAAGTATATCTCATTGCTTAGGTATGTTTGTGCAGAATTTTAATGATATAAGATACTTACATCAAGTAGTAGTTATTGATTGTAACTTCTTGATTCTAAATGACTTTGTTTATGTTTTGTTTCCAACCGTGTTGCTCTTCATTTTCAGTATCTATGATGAAGCTGCAGAAAGTCTGCATCAGTTAGCTGATAAACTGCCTGCTCCAGGTAATCTCTCTTAATCTCAAATGAAATTGTTTTTTTATCTCATTAGTTATTACTCTGAAACTTCAGCTGGTAAAATTGGAGTCAAATGGAAGAATTCAATGGATGTTGGTTTGTTAGTTGAATTAATTTATATGCTGCTCTTGCAAGTAGTTTAAGGAACTTGAGTGTGATTGGTATTGCAGATCCCCTTACAGAGTAGTTTGTTACTTGTTTCTTTGGAAGGCTGTATTTCAGTAGAATTTAAGGTGAATTGTTTAAGATGTGTAATTAATTTTTTTATCTGAAATAGTACCAAAGTAGTAATAGACAATGAGCAATACAAAACTCAACATGCAACCATAGAAAGTTTTTGTGAAAAAAATGGAAGGTATCATCTTGTCACAGCTAACATAATTGTTCCTGTGGGGAAACCACTGTAAGCTGTTAAAATTCATCTTACATCTGATTTGACAGGTGATTGCTTGTAGGTGGAAGCCAAGGAGCATGAAAAAACATAGATCAGAACTATTGTATTCAGATTTTGTAAACTTGGGATGCATTTCACCTTGGATGTTGGAGTTACATAGTGTTGCAGTAGTTGCTTTGGGGCAGCAAAGGAACTGAATGCAGAAAGAATGAGAAATAGCAGTTGAGAGATGTTAAAAGGAGGAAAGTGACATAGTGTGGTTGTATTGGAGACAACTCTGATCTGTGAAATTCAGTGCTAAGTGAGAGAGGAGAAAGGTACCGCTGTACCTGAGTGAATGGCAAAATATTTGTGCTAATCTAAGAGGAGCAGCAAGAGATGAGCTAAAATGCATGAAAAGTGTTTTAAATCTTGCTAAAGTTGCTTGAAGTTGATCTTTAAGCCCATTTAGTCAGTGATGTGCTTTTGTATCTTTAAATGCCTGAATAATTTAATGAATAGTGGTATTTTGATTCATATGTAACTGTTTTTACAGGCAGAGCAATGGTTGATGTAATACTGCAGGCTGTGGAAGGAGATGGACCCAAGTTAAAAGACTGCTTACCTGCTGTTGGTGCCCTGAAACACCTGAGAGAATGGCACTCTGCAAAAATCACTATTGCAGTAAATGACTCTAAAGGGTATGCCGTTTATTTTAGGTTTGTAAACAAGGTTGCTCTTGTGTTAGTGTGTATGTTAGTGTCTTGAGTACTTGACATGTATACTTTGAAAATACGTAGATCTGTCTTTTGTTATTGTTTGAGCAGATAAGTTACTTATGATGGTTTACTGTAAATACGTGCCCTAACCAGAGGAGCAGGCAAAAAAGCAAGTCTTCTGAAGTTCCTCTTTCTGTGAGAGCAGAAGGTAAACTGGAAGTGTTGAAGGCCAGGTTGGACGGGGCTTTGGGGAACATGGTCCACTGGAGGTGTCCCTGCCTATGGCAGGGGTTTTGGATCCTCTCCTACAGTGGGCCTAAGGTCTTCATTCTCACAGTCCCTGCTTCTGCCTTCCAAGACTTGGGTGGTGTGGTCAGAGCATTTGCCAGTGAAGACTGAGGCAAAGAAGTCATTAAGAACCTCAGCCTTCTCCAGGTTTTACAGGTTTTGTAAAATGAATATGTAGCTCTCACGTAAATTCTGTCAAATTGCACTTCATATTAATTTGTAGTACTAAATTTGGTAAAGTTAATTTTTCCTTGCTTTTACAGTAGCTGGCAAAAGATTGCAGACTATCTATCAGCAGACTTTGTATCTTCAGATAATGTCATGAGTGTCATTGATTCAAAGGAACTCTGGAGAGGAAAGATTCAGATATGGGAAAGAAAGGTAAAATTACTTTTCTGAGTCATGGTTGTTTTTTTAAAGCATCTGTGTACATCATTTAAAGCATGTATTATACAGTATAGTGCATTTTATCCTTTAAGCCAAATTTGATTTTGACAATGTAATTCAAAGAGGTAAAGTGAAGTGTAGTCAGGGAATGTTGGTTGTGGAATGGTGAGCTTGGGTAGGGAGACAGCTTGCTTGTTTAGCATGATGAAAGGATAAGTGAGATCAGGGCATCAAAATTTGAATTTCAGAAATCCAGATGCTCTCCTCTGAAATACTTGCCTTATTGCTGCTTGTTCAAAATTAGATTATTTTGTATCTATCAAAAATCATTATCATGTAACTGTAAATCACTAACTGTAAATCATTGTTGCACGCATACATCTAATGTTTCTGCAAAGACTGATAGCTTTTAATTGTGAAAGACGTTTGCATTTTCTGTATTAAGATTTTGGATATAGTAGTTGGTTATCTAAGCAATATTTTTACCTAGTTTTACAGATCTGCTGGAAACAAATATAATACTAACTTTTTAAAATAGTAACACTGACAGCTGGCAGAAGAGAAGTAACTTTTTTCTCTCTTGTGACACATTTGTTGTCTATTTTCACTTTTTCCAGTTTGGATCAGAAGTTAGTTTTCCAGACTTTTGTATGAAGAGCACTTCAGCAAAGACATTCAGCACTTCACATTTAAGTTCTTGCTTTGCTATTAAAAGAGAGCAACAATCAAGGAATACTGATGCTTTGCCGGAGGCGAGTATTATTCTTGATATTTCTTTGAGTTTCTAGAATTCATCTGTTTTACTTTCCTGGGAAAATTAGTAACTGGGGAAACCTTAATCAGAATTGAAAATTAAACATGAAAGTAATGATTGTGTAAGATTGAGGAATACTTCTGTAGTTCATTTGTGTTCTCAAACAGGTCCTTAAACTTTCATCTGTTTTTTCTTATAAATGTGATACCAAATTTTTTTCAAGTAGGAATTAAGATTGTTCAATCTTAATACTCAAAATATGTAATCTAATATTTGGTACTTAATTTTTAAAATTTATTTATTTATTTTAAATTACTCATGTTGTTTCATGTTTTCCATGAAGCAGAGACTCAGTGGGAACTCCAGAATTGTATTTGTTGATGAAAACAAAAAAGTGTGTTTATGAAAGCCATTATCATTTAAGAGATTATTATTTTCATTGTTTAAAAATATGCATTTTGGATTGCATTTGTCTGTTCTTGCTAGATAATATTTTTCTTTGGATTTGGAGAAGAATTATAACCCATTTGTTGCACATGGTTGACATTCTAGAAAGTAATTTTTATTAAACAGAATTGAATACCTTCCTTATTTTTTTATATATTCATGTTTAATACGGTGTTGTGAAATGTTTTTCTCTTTACATTCCTTTATACATCTTTCAGATGTACTTGTAAATCAAATGCCTCCAACAGAACACTTGAGAGAGTTCCACTGAGATAACATTATATACAGTATTACACATTTTTTGTTTTGATCTCTTTTCAGGTTTTTCATTACTATGGTCCTGCACTAGAATTTTTACAGATGGTGGTGCTCTCTGACCTACCTTCCTTTTTTGTATCAGATCTGGAATTTGAGCTGTATCCTTTTTTGAGGATCTAAACTTCTACTGTAGCAGAAAGAAAATAATCAGGATCTACCTATGCAAGCAATACGCGAGGGTTGGCAAGAGCTCATTCTGTTCTAGCCTGTCAGCATAGTTACAGTGATTCTTCACAACTTGAATTTTTAATGTTAAAATTTAAATTACACTGATAATAACCAGCTATTTTTGATACTATTGCACATATACTTTGTGTATGCCATTTGTGGGAAAAGAGAAATATTTGCTGCTGTGTAAGTTTAAATGTTTTTATTGTGTCGATGCAAAATCTGTAGCAAGGTATAGCAGAGTTTTCTCTTGGGTTGTGTATGCTGCAGAGATCTCAAAGTGTATTTCTATTGGTTTTATACTTTTGGTGCAAGTCTCGGTGTAACAGCAGTAGCTTAGGTTGTATAAGCCTGCCAGGATTATGAATTTATAAATATCTGTTTATGTCTGCCTATATTAGAGATGTCAGTGGTGTATTTCATCATTCACTTTGCCTGGAAAAGGTGGGTGACTTTCATATATTTTGCAGTACTGGAGTGTCAAATGTTAGACACTTGCAGTCCTTATTTGACATATAATGGTAACATGATTTATAAAATAGAGATATACAATTCTTTGTGAAGATGAAGTTCCTTAAACTGTTCTGTTTAGGTGTCTGGCAACAAACAGTATGAAGGAAACATCTATGCTGCTTTTGGGCCAGTTTTCTTTCCTCTCTGGGAAGGTAAGATCTTTTATTTAGGCATAGCAGAAAATGAAAGTAGGTATATTGCTCATAAAAGAGACAAAAAAAGTATTTTTAGATGTAGTCTCTGTGCAAGCTCCCAGGACAGTTCTATAGGAAATTTGGCTTTTAAAAGTGCATGCTATAAAGGTCTGAACAATTTGTAAGCCCACTGAATGGTTTTACCTTAGCTAGGTTACAATCTCCTAAACATTTTGTAACTTTAAATCCTGTTCTAACAGATAATTCTGTGCTATGGTAATTCAACTATATTTTAGCAAAAGACAAGCCTGTGTGCAACCTACAGAATGTATCTAGCTAGTCTGGAGTGGGAAGCTTTTTTATTTTGCACATGAAAATTGTGCTTTCCTGTTTTGATTTTGGATAAAAAGTTCTTGAAACATTGTCAGGGCTAATTTTCCACACCACTCTCCCTTTGGAATGATAGCATGGTTATTCATAGCCACAGTATTAGTCTGAATATGTTTTTCCTGAATGTTTAAGGTGATATATGCTTGTTTAGGAAAGGGTTTTTTAGTGTTTATAAATAAAGCTGTGTAAATCAAAACAGAACCTGGAATGGGAAAATGCTGGTACAGTTATAATGAATAACTTATGTTCTTTATTTACTGTGGAGGTGGCATTCCATTATCAGGCTGTATGTTTCATCTTCAGCTTGTTATTTAGGGTTTTAGTAACCTTCTTTCTTCCCCTGCCAGTCTGTTAGGCTTAGCAGAAAAGAAAGATGTCCTTTTTCTAATGCTGTACCGGATGTACATTTTGGAATAGTTTTATATTATTATATATACCGATATATGTGTGTGTATATTGGTTTATATTGACAAATATCCTAGGTAGTTTTCATTTTATCTTTTGCAGTCTAACAGCTTGCATTTCTAGTAGTTTTTTTTTAAAGAAAAAGCCAAAACAATTAAAAACCACATTCTCAGGCTACTTTATAAAGTCCACCTTGAATTGAATATGTTTTCAGGATGACGATTTCTCATAGGCATTTTTTTTTCAGCCTATTACTGGAAGTTTGATGTATTTGTAGGCTTTTCTCATAGCTGTAGAAGCATTGTTTATTGCTTGAGTATTCAAATACTTATGCATTTTTTTCTGTTAGTGATCATTGGCCTGAAGTTTATGTAAAGACATAAATATAGACCAGTATCTGATTAATTGAAAAGAATAATATGTAGGGAAGAAAAAAGTTAAGCATTTTTTTGAAGGAATGTAGAGTTGTTGATGCCAGCTTGTCATGGTTTAAGCCTAGCTGTAACTCAGAAAACCACTCAGTCTCTCTCTTGCTCCCCCGCTTCCTCCCCCGCCTTGCTCCCGGATGGATGGGGAGGAGAATCAAAAGAATGCAACTCCCACAGATTGAGATAAGAACAGTCCAGTAACTAAGGTATAACACAAATCACTACTGCTACTACCAGTAACAATAATGATAAGGGAAATAACAAGGGAAGAGAATACAACTGCTCATCACCCAGCCCAACGGAGCAGTGATCTGGCCCTTCCACGTAACTCGCAGTTTACATCCTGGGCATGACATGCTGTGGTATGGAATACCTCTTTGGCTAGTTTGGGTCAGGTGTCCTGTCTCTGCTTGCTCCCGGCTTCCCCTCCTCCCTGGCAGAACATGAGGCTCTTCAACTGAGGTACATTTGGAATAGAGCCTAATAGGTAGCTCAAGAATGAAACTTAAACCAGGTTTGCACTAATATTGCATGTATTGTATTTGATCTCATTATTTAGGTGGGAGCTTTATTTACATTGCCATGTAACGTAAGCAGTGTAGTCATCCCATCCCCTGCCCAGCTGAGTACCAAGAAATGGAGGGAATATATGACTAGGAAACCCAAGGTCGTTACTGGTAGGTAAAAGGAAGATGACTGCAGGTGTATTTTGTTGTGTGTACATGTATGCATATTTATATGGTATTTTTTTCTATACATTTGGAATGTCCTTTTTTTTCTCCAATGAAATTAAGTCAGTGCTTGTAATCTTCATTGACACAAAAAGTTTTGATGACTGTGAGTTGAGCTATGCAGGCTTTCAGGAGGAAATTGTTAAAAACAGCATGGCAAGCTGTAAGGAAAATATGCATCTCCTTTAAACCATTTTTGTGTCCTATCTGTCAGGTAAGATCCAGCTTCCACACACCTTTCTAAGGTGACTATACAATCCTTCGGCAAAGAGCTTAGCTTCTGCAGATGGAAATCCAGTGTACTTCACTTGAGTGCTTTTCTTCTCACTTAAGCATTTCCAGAGGTTCCTCAATGCACTTGCATTTAATTTTTACCTCTTCCTGGTAAAATGCAAAACATCAGGAAATGCTGGATGCCTCTATTCCCCGGAGAGCCAGTGAGCTAAACTAGTGATTGAGAATGTGCTCCTTCTTCCTTATGAGGCTATACTGATGGCAACTTGTTCTTCTTACACAGTGTGACAATGCTTAGAAATTTGATTCAGAAAGTGAGAGAACAGAATCAGTGCAGATCAAGACTGGGAGGAGTTTCTCAGTTCACTAGTATATATACAGGCACTGTACAAGCAGTGACTGTGAGGGACTTTAAAACATCAGGCAAAAGGAGCTTTGCAATAGCCCAGTCCTTAAAGTACTTATCTAGGACAGAATGAGATTTTGCTGCCTTACATGATTTTATTATTAGTACACTGGTCTAATATATAATTCATGCAGATTCCAAGTAACAATGACTTCTGTCGCCAGCTAGAGATAGCATTTGTAAGCAAGTATGCAGACGACGATGTCTAACAGACATCTTTCAAGTTGTGGGATCTGAACACGTCTTTAACAAACATTCTTTCAGGCTTTGGGATAGGCAGGAAATTGTGACAAGTTAGGAAGACCTGTATAACAGGGCAGGAATCTTAATTCTGTGGGGTAGGTGCTGGCAGTATGCAGATTTTAATGATGTCTGCATGTTTGGAGGTAGTAGAGCGGAGACTGTGGTTATAGAACTGATCACAGCAGCAGTATTTATGGTGTATCAGCGAGATACTGCTGAAGCAGTTAAATGAGAGCAAGATAGTTTTAAACTAAGAAAGGGGAGATTCAAACTAGATATGAGGAAGACATTGTTTACAATGAGGGTGGAACAGGTTGTCCAAGAGGTGGTGGATGCCCCATATCTGGAGACATTGAGGGCCAGGCTGGATGTGGTTCTGGGCAGCCTGATCTTGTTGAAGATGTCTCTGTTCATTTCAGGAGGGCTGGACTTAGATGACCTTTGAAGGTCCCTTCAACCCAAACTGTTCTATGATTCTAAGATCCCCAGTGTCTGCAAGATGATCTTTGTCCTCTGCTCCAGTGGGAGAGTTTTGTGCAAGTATTAACTGCAATGTGATCAGTAGTAAACAATAGGTTCTTATTAGGGCTCTTGAGCAAAATTTAGAATAGGAGGAGAAATGTGGCCATCTAAAAATATATGATTGTTTAGTTGAAAACTACTTAATTTTTTTTAGTGGTTGCCATTCATCTGACTGTACTAAGGATTTGCAAATCCTTAATCTCTTCTGTGGGAAAATGTAATTCTTTGACTTGGTAGTTCACAAATACGGATTAAGATTGAAATGAAAAATAGCATCTCTCCCATGAGAAATCAGCTTTGAGATGGCAAAATAAGCTGGAAAGGGAAAACACTTCAAAAGACTAGGGAAGTGGGGAATGGTACAATGGTAAAAATATGTCTGGATTCTTTTTTTTCTTTCTTGTTTTTTTTCTTTTTTCTTTTCTTGGATGTATATATTGAGGTAGTGGGATTTCCCCACTCTTCCCCCTCCCACTTAAAATTTTCAAGAGAGGCTTAAATACTTTATTCTTGTTCCAACAAAAATATGTAATATAAATATCAAGCTCCTCTTAAGTTATTTATTGAGACAGCACTGCAGACGTCTCATGAAATCTATTTGGCTTTTAAAAATTAGTACAGCAAAAAGTTTTCATTCTCTCAATTTCTACATCTACCAATGTGCTATAAAATGGTTTTTATGTAGCAAGATAGCAAACCCGTCCTTTTGCTGTTACCATCAATTCCTAAATTAATTTATTGTCAAAAGTGCATACTGTATGCCAGTGTTTAAAAATGTTTATCTCTCACCCAGGGTATGCACAAGTGTAAAAGCATTGAGTGAAATTCTTCTAATGAATAATGCAGCTTCCTTGGGAAGAGTCTGTACAGTCTTTCCTTTTTCTTCTACAGATATATGTTCTTCCGGTGAACATTTACTATTATTTAGCCCACATATGCAAAAAATGACTGTTCTTAACCTAGCAAAACAGACCCTTCTCTAATCAGTACATATGTAGCACACTATCTGTCTAACTCTTTATGGTTAAAACATAACCTTACCAGTTAAACTCTTGCCTTTTACTAAGACCAATTGAAGAACTTCTCTTGGTTGGCGGTTAGAGTTCCCAGATGTACTTTATAGCCTGCATTGGAAAGCTGGTCGTTGCTACAGTCACAGGAGTTCAGTGTTGGTAACACACTAGCTTTAACCCAGCAGAATAGTCCCACTCATCTTTGCTGCTATAGATCATTGATTTTTGCATGCTCTTCAGTGTGTAACTTTTGAAGGGGTAAATATCAGTTATAGCTAGTGCGTGTTCTAAATTTTGCCAGTAACATTCCTCACAGAACACAAGAGAGCAAGTAGAAGAATCTTGGTGGCGAATGATAGCCTGTTTTAAAGCTCTTTTCCTGAGCATGTTTTTCACAGTTATGTCCTGATGTTTTTAAGTTCCAGAAATTGAACTGAAAGGAGAATCTTGCCGATATTATTTCTTGCTACAAGGGAATGGCTCTGGAGGATGTAAAGCAACCTTGATTCATTCAGCTAGCCAGATCAATGGTACGGCCACTCTTGCTGCAGTAAATGGAAAGCTAAACACAAAAGCAGAAGAAACAGAGTCAAGTAAGAGTTTTTACTTACATATTTGAGAGTATCTGAATATAAGCAAGTGCTACCAAAATGTATATGTTCCTTTTATTCATTGCAGTCTGTGTTATAACGGAGAAAACAGAGGAATAGTACACTTTGAATACTCTTTCAGCAATATTTTTCAAATTCATAAAAAATATGAGGACTTACTTATTCACACAATTTGCTATTAACATATTTTTTAAATTGATTATGTGAAGTTGTAGTCACTCATTTCTCATAACTGTGATTAGTTGTAAATGTTTTAATGTACAGGTGCGTCCAAATAATATGAATGCAAATCAAATTTGCAAAAACTTAAAGTTTAAAAAGTAGGTATTGTTGGTATAAAGGATGACCAACCCATGCCTAAAATCAAGGCAATTAGCTGTTGGCAAGCCTGTTTAGCTGATGATTTAAAACCCACAAGGCGAGCAGGCAAGTTGAATTTCATGACTATGTCTTCAGTTACTTTGCAGATGTCCATATTGCAGAGTGGTTAGGATATGAGCTAGCACTTGTATCAGCTGCTCCACTAGGTAAGAGCATGTATGTGTAGGCATTTATATTAAAGTAGTTGTTGTGTTACAACTACATGTAGTAGATAACTCTGCTAATTCCTGTATTTGCTCTCAGTAACACTGACAAAGAGCATAGTGACCTACATCTTTTCCACTTATTTCCTTATTACTGAAATAAATCCATGTGTGATATGACTGACCACTTACCATTTGTCCTAATTAAAATCCCATTAGTACACTGTCAGAAGACTGAAAGTCCTAGACCAGATGTTGAGAGAAAACTTCTTTCTTTGCTGGCATCAAATTGAGGATCTTTTTACCTTCCTTAAATGTTGGTTGTGTTAATTGTGTTGTCATTATATTGGTTTAGTACAGAAATTCAAAAATATTGACAGGTATCTATTCCAAGCTATCCCCTGATGTTCAGTTTTAATTAATTGCTTTTTGCTGTTGTTGGTTTTTTTGAAATGATCAGCTGTATTTGAAAGTCTGGTTGTTTCCTGTGAGTAGGAAATTTGTATGTCTCTTGTGTTTCCATCTTCTTAAAAGAAGTAATGAGTTGGTGTCTCCAAACTGCTATGAGAGAATCTTAATAATAAATTTCTCCTAATCTGTACAGGCTTTTTTATTGCTGACTTTGTTAAGTCTCTGCCAAATTATTGTGGAGAGGAGATTGTACGGAGAGAAAAGAAACTGACTCATCTCCAAGGGTTTGTCTTGAAGGAGTATCTCGGTAAGTAACAGGGAGAACACTGGTAGTATTTAAAAGGTCCTTATTTCAAACTGAATGTGACTGCTTACCTTACAGAAGTGAGCTGATCACTTTGTGAAGAAAAAAGTGGAGCTTTAAATAGACACTTTCTATAGTATATCTGTGATTGTATGTCAGATAGTGACTTAAATATTGAGGAAAAGAGAACACTGAACTTTAAAGTTGGTGGGTGTTTGTTACACTAATAGTCTGAATGTTTGAGCATAGTTTTGGAATAATTCTGTGGTAATTAACTTTTTCTCTGCTCTGTTTTTCTGTTTATGCCTTTTCCTTCCAAAACCCCTTACTGCTGGATGTGCCTTCTACAGAAATAGTTCTGGTTTGAGGTTTTCAGGGGCTTTTTATTTTTTCTTGCAAAAGTCTGAAACAGCAGAGAAGTATGCATTGGAGACTTGTTACATTTGTCATGATACATTGTTCATAACAATAACTGAAAGGTCATCCTCTGTAGATTTTTATGACTTTGTAGAGAAGTAGGCTTTACTGTCCTGATTTTTTCCATCAAAGTCCACTGCTTAAAGAGACTGAAACAAAAAATGCTTCTGAGAGATTGGTTAGATTATTGAAAATGGCATATTGTGAAGATAAGTGTATTACCAGTAACAGAATACCAGATCAAGAATAATAAGATATCTGAATATAGTCTTGTCTTCCATTCCCACCAACTTGCAGTCATTCTCAGATTCCTGTCTACTTTAACCCTGAGCCTTGGCGCTTCTTTAGAGCTTGCGTTTTAGTTCGTTTTGGGTGGGTCACCCATTTCCATTAGGATGAAGACTGAACAGGAGAAGTTGGGATTTGCTAATCATCTTAAGTCATATCAGAATTACCTGACACTTGCTATTCTGACCAAAGATAATGGAACAGGCTGTCAGTTATGTTGGAGCTGCACTCCTGCAACAGCAGTAAAAATAGGTGGGTAGGATGCTCTGTAGACTGGAGCTTTTCATGTTTAGGTTTAGCAAGTCTAGATGTTTGTCTCTGGGGAATTCAAACCTGGATATACTCAGTAACGCACATACACAGAAATTAAAGGAGGTGATTCTCATGTGGTTTCAACTATTCTCACTGCAAGGTGTTTTCACTTGCCTATGCAATCGTATAGTGACCAGTTCACTCACTCGTGTTTGTGGATTTTCTTATTTGGTTGGTATTTAGCAAGCTCCAGTTATTCTTTGTTACTTAACAGGTGCAGTAACTTTTCTTTCTTTCTCTTTCTTTTTATAGAGCGAAAGAAATTGACTGAGCAGCCTCCAGTTATTTCTACTGATGAGCTCAAAAAATTGTTAGAGCTTACAAGAGAATCTTTCTTGGACCTGTGCAGCACTGGTCTTCCTAAACCTGTTCTGCAGGTTGACGGTAAAACTAGGTCATGCACTGTGACTTTTGGTAAGTATTACTATTTAGAAAATACACTGCTTATTCTCTTTCCATGTATTTTCATACCTGTTGCCAATTTTTTTACTAAAAGGAGAGTCTTTTACCAGAAGAGGGAAAAATAGAAAAGTAAAGTAGCTTTCTAGGCCTTTCTTGTAAACTGAAATTACCTGTGCAATAGCTGCTTCCTTTCTTTTCCTTGACAAAAAAAATTATACAGAAAACATTTCTCATCACAGCGCCAGAAAGATTTTCCTTGTATTTATATGTATATAAATATATTTTACATGTATAAAAATATAAGGAAATATATATACATATATGTATATAAATATAACAAAAAAAAAAAATATGAAGGAATATCTGTAAAGAAGTTTACATAAATATATGTATCTCTTTAAAGAGTAAGCTGCTTTATTTCTATTAAGGGTTCTCCACCATCTGTTTCTTGCAGAACCTGAGTTAATGGAGCCAAATCCATTGGAATGGCCAGAAAGACACGTTCTTCAGAATTTGGAAAACTTTGAAAAAACCAAACAAAAAATGAGGTAATGGTTAAATACTGGAGATTTTCTTTGTAGTGGCCATTGAACACCACTGTAGGCAAACTGATAGCTGTTCTGTAAACTGTTTTCAAATATACTGATAAGCAATGTTTCCTCTGAAAGATTAAGGCAGAAATTAAGTTTTTGTCCATTTCCAAAAGCATATCTTCTTGGTATTTAAATATCATTGTTTTGATTTGTATTGATAGAACTGAAAGTTAGCTAAAAGTGACATAGTTCCAAAATTAAATTACCAAAATGGAACTACTGGGAAATAATAGCTAGAGTAGAAATACATACAACCCCTTCTTCCTATGTTTTATTTCATAACTGTGCTCTAAAATCTTGAAGAAATAACTTTTCTTCAGTAGGATGGTAGTGAATTTGCATCAAATATACTTTATCATGAACATTTGTGTAGATGATCTCAAGGAGCAACCTGGTTCATTTTGCTTTGGAAATGCATTTAATTGTTCCTGACTAGCAGTGATTTTCGTTTTTAACTACAATGAGATTACTAACAAAAAGATTGAAAAGAAAAGTAATCTTAGATTGGTCTTTTTTTTCTTTTCCTTAATTCAGAGTTCCTATGTTTGCACATTCATCTGAGCAGTTGCTGGGGCACAAAGACAGCCAGAGGGAGTCATTGACATTGCTTGATGCTAAAGAATTACTGAAATATTTCACACCAGAAGGGCTGCCCGTTGGTGATCTTCAACCACTGCAAATACCAAAACGGTATGCATTCAGCAGATCAAAACCACACTCAGGATGATGTAGGGGAATGTGAATAACAACTGAATGAGTGTCTCAGAATGGTCTAACTGGATTTGAGTTTGTAACTTGCGACATCCTTTCATTACATGCCTGCCAGTGAAATCAAGTTCTTGTTCTCCAGTTGGTCTTGCTACTTAGTTCTTTAAGAATCTGAAATGGCCAGAGATGATGATATTGGCCCTGTGAATTTAATTAACAAAGTAATCACCTGATGCCAGCAGACCTTTGCCATGGCTATGCTACAAGGCTGTTACCTCCATACTTGTCCATTTCCAAAAGAGTATTTCAGCAAAGCAGAAGTTACTGTGGCAGAACTTTAATTTTATTGGTGTGATTTATTTCATTCGGTGGAGAGGAGGCTAGATGGGAAGACAAAGTGTAAAAAAGGCAATAGCTGAGCCTATTTCACTGTGTTGGTCTAATGTCGTGCTGGTCCAGTATTCCTGTTGATATTCTTAATGTGGTAAATTGCTCTTTAAACGAAGCTTGTCTTATTCTGACTGCTTTGCAAGTAGTGTGTCTCTGGGTAGGTGTTAGTGTATTAACCATTGCTTTTTCAGCAGGAAGATTGATACAGGGAGCTAATGGAGAGTGATTTTCAGGATCTGCACATCTGTTACATTTAAGCCCAACCTGTATTAGGAGTCAGATAAGGTTTGTAGGTGCAGAGCCTATGCTATTTGTGAAATGCGTCGTAGACTGCTAGGTAAACGAGACCATCTTTGCAGTCACTAGCATTATATTTGTTGACCTTTTAAATGTTGAATAACAGAATGTAAAATGGTATTATTAGATACAGCCCTTGATACTTTTTTTAAACTTCATTATATGTAATAAATTAAGAGGTCTTGTGAGAGGGAAAGGTTTGTAGGATTTTGGAGACTTCAGTAAAATACTCATTGGAGTTTTGCAGCTAACCTAAAGATGTTCTGAGCAGAGAATTCAAGCAAGTTAGAAAATACACAGTGGAGATTGAGAGTTCTCTACAGAATTGTTAGTTAATGAGTGCAGATGATTTAGAGTTTTGGCTATAATGTAAAATATTTTAATTCCAATGAGTTGTATGGAAAAGAAGTGAGTAATTTTTTAGCTACAAAAATGTTCGGGGTTTTTTAATCCCTGATTTTTCAAAAACCTACAGAGAATCTTCATAGCATAGAATACTTTGATTCTCTTGAAAAATGGTTTGCACAGTAGATGTGAAAGCACACTGACAACAGACCCAAAGGTTTTCCTGACCCGCAGAAATGAAAAAGTGATTTTATAAGCAACGAGTGAATTGAAGGCATTTTTCAATTGTTCTGCATGTTTGAGCTTAAATAGAGGTTTGATAGACCAGAGCTTTGGCTGACTGTCTTTCTAAATTACCATCTTGCTAAATTCAGTATCACATCTTTCCTGGATGTTTTTCCCAGATAATTTTCCCAGTGGTAATGATGCAGAGACAGTCTATGTGATTAAAACTTGAAGCAATGTGTAAGTTTCAGATACTGCTACATGTTGCCTTCATTTCTTCCCTTTTTTGGCAAGATTAAATGAGATGTGACTTTACGGGGCATGCTAGGATCTGGCAGAAAGATCTTTCTGTCTGTTTTGCTATGGCTTATTCTGTTGAAATTCTTTCGAACACATTCCTGTGATTCAGTTGCAGAGAGTTACCAGCTGGAATTCAAACATCACAGAAGACAAGTGTTTAGTTATGAAGCCTGGGTGACAGTTAGCTTTGACAACAGCTTGAAGCTAAAGGGAAGGTATTTACTGATTATAGCACTGGATTGAGAAATGTGAGGTCAGTTTCTGGTTCTTCTCAGGTGTCCCATTGTGAAATGGGTGTGATAGTTGTGGGGATAGTTGCCCGGTTTTATTGATTAAGTATTTCAAGCAGTGACCTCTAAACTGGTTGAACTGTCTAAAAGCTTCTGTAATAATAATAGCACAGTAGGCATTAGTTAGTTGAACTTAAGTGCACACTTCAGTAAAGCTTTAATATTCCTTTGATACTGTACCCCCGGGTTTAGCTACAATACATGCTGTTTTGGTCTTCCCATGGCAAGGTGTTTGTTTCTGACTTCTGGAAGTATAATTTATCCTGTCTGTAATTAGTTAAAATAGAATTGTATTTTTTTCCTTTCAGTGAAAACACTTTTTTTTTGACACCAGAGCTTACTCCTCGGAAACTCAGAGGTTTGCCTTTTGAAAAAGCAACTGGGTGCCATTATCATGGACTTGAGTAAGTTTCCTTCTTTCAGCTTCTTTTCCCAAAATTATTTTTCATCTTCCAGTCATGGTATAATTAGAAACATTTCAAGTGACATGAGCACTAATTATGGAAACTTTATGTATCCTTTTCCTTCACTGGAACAACTTTGCCTATGACATCTCGCCTCCTCTTACCTTTATTTTATTCACTAGTTTAAATTGCAGCACTCCTGTCTTTGATGGTAATGTAAAAACACTTAAGGTTTGGGTTTTTTTTTTTAAGCTGTACTGCTGTAGCTGTTCTCAATGTCTCTGAAAATTTTAATTCGTAATTAGAAATGGCAAGGAGAAGAGGGTTCATTAGTACATACCAAGTCCCTGGAGCTGCACATGGGTGAACTACGTATGTACTTTCTACTTTGATATTAAATTGTAGGCACTTTCAGATTAATAGTCACAAGGTTTGAGACCCACTGTTAAGCTACCTGTGTGTTTGGGAAACCCAAAAAAACACCAACAGGCAAGTGTTAGCAGAATCTTCAAAAGGATCAATGCCATTAGGATTGTATTTAGTCCTAGACAGCCAGCATTAGTTGTTTGTCAAAGCTTCAGATAGGCCAACATCATAATTTAGCTGTATAAAAATCATTTAGAAAAATTATAAATGTCATTGAGGAAAAGGACAAAAGGACATACACAAACTCTAGAGTAGACAATTCAGCATAACTCTTCTGTGTAGACAGACTCTTAGTCTTAGCACAGCAATGGCAGTTTTAGTCTTCCTGCAAATTTCTTCCACCTCCTAAAATTGCATTTTCAGATTATTATAATGTGATTAATGATACTACTGGATTTTTTTTTTCCCAATCAACTGCTGGTTACTTAGGAGCCTGTTAGCCTTTTAAAGTTTGTAACAGAAGACATAGAAGGGCAAGTGCATAGATAGGAGAAATGCAGACTTGTCCTGCCATGTGTGGAAAGAAAGCACTTGGCTGTAGTCTGTTGGCATGTGCTAGCTTGCTGACCTGCCTACCCTCAGCGGGGAGTGTGCATGGGGATTCAAATTGGGCACAGCACAACTTGTGCTGCCTCTTCCCATGGCCAAATACGACAGGTAGAGACGACAGCAGGGCCTGAATGTTGTGGAGAGTGGGGAAACCCTGACATACTGATGTTACAAGGGGCATGGGCTAGCAATAAGGGAGGGAGGCAGTAGAGTGAGATGGTAGAAACTAGCGTGAAAGGGAGGAACCCATGATTAAAACAAATTTCTGGTATAATGGACCTGTGCCAAACACTGAAATCCTGTGTTGCAAAGAGAAATTAATTGCTGTTAAAGCAGAGTGAGTAAAATGGCAATTTAAATTAAAAAAAATAAAAACATTTTTATCTCTGTAGGGGATGTGATTACGCAGGGGACTGAGAATAGAAATAAGGGAAATTAAATACCTTGGAATATGTGAGTTAAGAGAATATACTCTTATCAGATAATGAATTTATTTCTAGTGGAAAGTCTCACTCAGCTGTAGAAGTGGATTCAGTAGGCCGTTATTCAGGAAGAAAATAACTTTTCTAATATGAAAATACACTGAAGAAAGTGGAAAAATCAGAACTAGCAATCTAACATGACTCTGTGGTAAGGGGTAGAAGCAAAGAATATGTCTAGAGTTTCTAAGAGTAGGAAACATTCCTAAGTAGTTTGGAGGGTGGGCTTGAGAGATAGCTCATATTGTTCAGAATGCCTGTTAAGAAAAGGATGGGATAATATTGGGTAATGCTGTTGTCTTTCCCTGCAGTAGAGGTAGTGGAAGTTAATGGGCAATGAAACATTGACCTCCTGCAAAGAATCTTGGAAATCATTTACACAAGATAAAATTCAGTTGAGATGCATTTTGCATAGATGTAATCTCATGAGTATGTTTTACTGAGTTAGCACTTTTCATTTGTTCTTTTGCAGCTCCACCATATTTAATACAGTTTCTTATGTTTTGGCTGATTAAACCACTTTTTCTTTGTAATCAATAGGAATCTTGTTCAGTGGCACTACTGTATTTTTAGCATTGAAAAAATGTGAATCTCTCATATAGCAGTGCTTATCTCAGACAAAGCTAAAGGTTGCATTTCCAGAGAGTGCCTTTAGCAAAAAATCTGTACTAAATAGCATTTCAAACGCTTACCATGCCCTGGCTTCCTCATACTTACACTCAGTTAATGCATTCTCACAGCAAGCTAGTTTTTGGCACAGTCTGGCTTTCGCTAAAATTATGTCAGTCTCATAGCATTTTGGGATTCCTGGAGTATTTGTAACTTGAAAATTACACATATTGTACTACAGGATGTTTTCTTAGGTACTTTGCTATGTGATTCTCTTATGGTATATGCACTCAAGAAATCTTGGGGTGGTTTTTCTGTTTGATTAGTTTTTTTACACTAGGAAAGTTGCATTCTTCCAGGAAGAAATCGAGGCATATTGTGTGATCATATTATCATATTAAAGTGTATCATTTTATATGGAATAACCTGATTTTTTTTTTATCTCAGAGTTTTGGTGGATGCTTGTAAGGTCTGAGGCCTGAAGATACTGTATCCATTGTGGTGTGCTGGGCTTATCATGTATTTGGGTTCAGAGCTGTCCTCATTGCTGTTTTCTTGGAATTTCACACTGGTTAGCATGTTAACAGGGGTAATACTTATTAAGTATGGACTGAACAGGAAAACCAGTAAAATCTAAAATAGGCTGATGATACAGATGTAAAACAGAGCTAACTATAAGAAGCAAAAAAAAAAAAAAAGTCCATCATCAGCATCCTCATCCATCACTTACTGTTCAAGTAAAATATTCTACTAATGTCCATGGAAATCTTATGTGTAAGACCACAGGGTAAAGACTTACAAGTAATATGTGATTCAGCTTCTTCATTGGAGTTAGTCTTACTTATAGCTAAATCCATCACACAGGTGTTAGTTTGCTGGCTGGTTTAAAGTATTTTTCAGAACAACACACGAGTTCAAACACAAAAGCTTTGGAGCTTATGTGATGGTCAAAAGTAAGTTTTGTTTCTTTTTTTTTCAGATTGTAATGAAGCAGAAAGTTTCTCTCACAGATTTCTACAAATTTCAATTTTAGATACTGTCTAGATAACAGAAGAGCCTTGGAGAGAGATGTGGGATATGCTGAACTTCAAACTCGTCTTATTCGCTATGAAACTCAGACTACTTGCACCAAAGAGTGCTGCCCTGTGCCGGTTGTCTTGAGTCCTCTTGCATCTCCTGCAATCTTGTCAGAGCCTGGAAGTGTCCCTGATGGAGAGTCTTTACAAAGTGAACTCAAAACAGAGGCTTCAAGGGTAAAACGCAGATCAAAAGACTTGGATTGCTTTTATCCCAAGAAAAGGTAAAGCACTGAATAAGGTAAATCTTTAGCGTGAAATACTTCAGTAGTTTCTTGTGAAATGCATCTTTTCTTCCATCTTGAAATGTTTTTAGTGAAGCTATCTAGACAGATGTTCTAGTTGTTTAAGCCTCTTCTGTAGGTTCGGTTTTCTTCCTCAAGTGTGACCTTTCATTGTTAGCATTAAATTAAACTATGCAGCACAGGCAGCTTTTATTTAAGAGATTTGCGGTTGTATCTTGCAAAGTCTCAAGTGCCTTTGAAAAGATGACAGCCTCATCTAGGATCAAAACTGTCAGTGCTGTTGCAGTACAAATAAACACATAAAGGTTTAGAAAGCTAAGCACTGTACAAACAGAATAATTGACTTTCTAATCTAAAGGACTGCTGGTATAAGATGACCTACCAAACTCAAGCTTATTCGCAGCCTTGTTTATTAAAGTCTTTTATGGAAGTTTAGTTTTTAAAACTTCCCTTTGTACCTTGTCCTCCTTCTGAAATTGCAAACACTTTGCATCAATAAAAAATAACTCCTATGTAACACTATGTCTGAATTCACTTTACTGGAATACTTCTTCCTTCTTTCCAGTTAGATACCCTTTGCAATCTAATGCCAGTAAACCTTTCACAAAGGTATGGTTTTAGGAATATCTGTATCTTTTGCAGCTTAGTGAATAGTTACGAGAGCAGATGTGATTGTACTTAGCACTTTGTAAACTGGAGTTTTGGAATTACTAGTACTCTTGCTGTTGAAGGACCAAGCGTTACCGTGTTCCAGTAGAATTATAATGCCCAATTTCTCATAGATAAAGATGAGTTGTGACATTCCTGTAGGGACAAAATAAATTAGAGTTTCAGGAAGTTTTGTCATATCCTGAGACTGGATACCAGCAAACTCCACTATTCCTAGCTATCTAGATGAAGGTTCCTTATGCAAAACTCCCCCTTCTTCCTTTTCTTAGTTATCTTGTTTCTTCAGTTTCTTTTCTAGGCTTTTTTAAATGGAGGTACAGTGGGTCCATTTATCAGAGACCAAATCAGTCAGTGAAGTGTTCTTCTAACACAAAAAGTGTTTCATAACAGAATCCTGGCTGCTGTTTTCAGATGCTGTTTGCAAGAATTCTTTCAGCAGCAGCCTTTGTAACAGAAGCAAAGGCACCAAAAGAGTCAGAACAAAATCTGAAAGTTCTTTTACCTTTCTGTTTTGTTTCCTTTCCAGTCTGACCAACTCTGAGAGCACAGATTCTGTCTTCTCTCAGGCCAGCAGAAGTAGTGGGAGTCACTCTGCAGTTGCTGTAACAAGGAGGCGCTCTGAAAGATCAGCTTCTTTAGCTTCAGTGCCATTGAAACAGCCTGGTCAGCCCCACAGAGTAACCACTAAGGCTGGCTCAGCAAGTCACATAGGTGCAAAGGAATCTGAGACTTCAAAACCAGCTAAGGAATCGAGATCCCAGAAACATACAAGGGTAAAGGGCTATGCTGTTTGCTTTGTGAAAAAGCATCTACTTAACTTCTTTCCACATTACTTGATTTTTTAAATTATTTTCAACTCAAACTGTCTTCATCTCTATTTGTTATTATTAAATTTCATTCTGTTCACTTGTGTAAGTGAATCCTGAAGGTACTGAGGAGAGTGCTGCGGAAGCAAGGAGTGAAAGAGTATGTAAGGAGTATTATGTCATGCCGAGGGAATTAAGGCTGAGCGAGATAACAACTAGGAATAGTTCCAAACCCCATGTGAATATTCACTGATCCTTTATAATGCTATAACATGTGATCATTTCCTTGATTTTTGAGATGAAGGAAGTGGAAATAGATTGTTAAATAGCTGCCCAATTTGGTCAATGGGTTGATGGCATTGGCCTGCGGAGTAAAGACGAGGCAAGATCATAAAAGATCAGGTGTTCTATTTTTTATTTCTCTTCCCTTGGACAATTTTTCATGCTGATAATTGGGATGAACTTTTAAGTGTGTTTCTCCTGTTTCCAAGATGCTGAAGGAGGTGGTTGCTAAGACTCTTCAAAAACATGGAGTTGCAGAGGATCACAAGTGCTTTGCCTCATGCAGCCAGCGTCTTTTTGAGATATCAAAGTTCTACTTAAAGGTAGGCACATTCTTACGGTTCTTTGTAAAGCGAATGTATTCCTGAATAAAATTTGAGATTACTGTGGGATATTCAGGCTTGATTAAGCTGATACTTCTTAGTGGTGTGTTAGTAGTGTGTGGAGTGTGTGGATGAACCTTTGGACTTCTTGTCAAGTGAAAAAAACAGTCTTACAGTGTATTTTGATGTTATTTTTCAACTATTAAGTGATGGTTTTTTATGTGAGATAAACTGTTAAGGCAATGGACTGTTAGGTAAGGTTGTGCTTATACTGTATTGCTTCCTTAGCTGTTGTAGCTGTCTCCTAGCCGTAGCTGTGACAGCTCAGCTCTCCCTTGTTCTGAGACTATTAGCTTAAGCAACTGACTCACAAGTTTCAAGTTCCCTCAAACACTCACAAAAGTCTTTGTAAATGCACTGTAAATGTGCACAGCTATCTAACACATATGGAGTTGGCAGCACCCCGTAGAATTGTATCAACCTCATTTTTAGGTGGAGATGAGAATCTTTCCACAATAGTCCCACATGCTTGAGCCCATGTTACATAGTCTGGGCACAAAATCAAATTACAGTACAGGGTGTTTAAAAACCGTGCTTATAAGCTGAGCTGCTGTTTCTGTTCATTTGCATGTCTATAGTATTTTATGTCTATAGTCTACCACTCTTTGTGAAGTAATGCAGTTCAGTCAACTTCAGGAAAGTTGCCCTTGAAGAGGGCTGAATGCTTAGACCGTTAGAACATCTTGCTGATGAGCACCAGCTTCTTAAATAATTAGAATGCAGTTGCTGGGCATTCTGTAAGCACTCCCAAAATCTCCCTCATGTACACCGTGAAGGAAGATCTTCTAATCCAAAATCAGAAGCTGTGTGTAGGGAAGAGCAAATAGGGCAGATTAGATGGATTCACAGTACTGTTTCAAGTAGAAGAGCAGAAGGGAGAGTCCTGCAGAGATCCTGACCTTTGGGAAGCTGATCTGGAGAGAGGTGTAGCAGGATTTTGTTCTCCTCAGCTGTCCTGTAGGCCCAAGTCTGTAGGAGCTCTTTGAATCCTTTTCTGTGCTATGTACTTCAGAAGCATGGTGTCATAGGTATAATTCTTTTTTTGGAGACAAGTAGTAAATGAATTTTCTTAGTTTTCCTTTCTCTTTCAGCAAAGAGATGTGCTTGCTTTGTTTAAGAGAGTGGATTAGGTTGGGCTAATAGGACAGCAAAGCAGACAAGCCATTCTAGGTTTTTCTTTTCTTGCACTTTCTTTCCTGACATCCTCTTTGTTCTTTAACATAACTCTAGTGCAATCTGGGCACACAGTTAATTTTATATAGAAATATGATTTCAATCAAGACTAAGAAATGTTAAGATCATTGAAGAGAAACAAAAAATTCTGGAAGTGTGTGGAAGGTTAGGAAGGCTCAATCGCACGTTTGAGTATTCGGTTTGGAATGCTTTAAGGAAAGCTTCAAGCCATTGGAATAGATTTCAGTTATTTCTTTTGGGGTTTTTTTGTTTGTTTTTTTTTTTTAAGTCAAAGAACTCTTCTGTGGTTCTGAACAAGTTGATAAAAGGGTAACACCCTCCTTGTGATTTGGGCTCTTGTAACTCAAATTAGAGAGAGCATAAGTGTTTTGCTAATTTCTGTGGCTTTGTGTTTCCTATTCAGGATCTTAAAACTTCTAGAGGACTTCTTGATGAAATGAAGAAAACAGCAAATAACAATGCTAAACAGGTAAGACCATTGGGTTTTTTGTTCCTGTAACTAGGCAAGGCTAAATGCAGCTGTGGCAGCTTGGGTGGAGTATGGTTTAGTCAGCATCTTTAAGAGATAAAGAGGTGCTTTCCTTTGGCTTGTTTGGGTCTCATTTCACACTTCTGATCTTGCAAAAACTTTCTCTCAATCAGTAGTCCCATGGCAAAATTTTTAGTTGCATGTATTCAGGTTTTAGATGATGATCTTGTTATAGCTGCCAATGTGATGTGCACAGTGATAAGTGGAAATGAAGGCAATAAATGTTTCCACATCACTGGAAAAAAAAATAAGAAGAGATTTTTCTTCATTTGAGAGAAGCCTGGGTCATTAGGGAATTCTTCTTTCCTTGTGTTGAAGGAAATAACATTTATTTTCAAAGGATAGGAAGCCATAAAAGGACCTATAAAAGGAAATAAATTTCTTAAAAGAAGCAATGAAAATTAGTAATTTTAAGCTTGGGAATAGCTGTAACCATGAGGGAGATTACATGAGCTTATTTGTGTGTAAGGTGGGACTTAAGTGAACAGCAGCACAGAGGAAAGGATGGGAGTAAATACTCCTCCAGAAAATAAGTAACTCTGATTTAAATTCTGAAAAACATGCTGAAGTGTCTCCATGATATAAAAAGAAAAATATATCATGCATATTTACAATACAGTTTTCAAAACAATAAATTAAGTGAAAGGATTTGGTCTGTGTCAGTTAAATAATAAAACCCAAATTCTCGAGGAGCCCTCCTAGATCCTCACAGAATTTATTTGATGAGAGCAGTATTTATTGTGTTCTGTAGCGTGTTCTTTTGGGAATTGCATCCTACAGATCATAAGGTTTCAAAAGCTATGTGTGCTGTGATGTTTGGTGTTGAACTGGCATATTGTGCTGACCCGCTGCTTCTTAACCACCATCTTTGTCTGGGGAGGCAATTGGTAGTTTCATGTGTGTGCGCTGTTGGCAAGAGAGGCATTAAAACTGGTGATCTCTTAAGCTGCCCACCTCTGCCTGTGTTAGAGAACACTTCAAAACTACCTTACATGAAATGTAATTGCCCAGGACTAGTCAGTGGTTTGAACAACCACCTTGTTTGGGAAACAGCAGTAATAATGGCAGTAGATACAGCAGAAAACAAATTGTCCTTTAGACTTTCTTCTATGGCATTGGGAATTTTTTGTGGGGGAACTGTTGAGTCTTGTGTGTGCACCTTGTGGCCAGCACATAGAGAGAGAGAGAGTGGGCTCAATACAAAGGATCTAAAAATGCCTTTTTCTAAAGACAAATCATTGTGTAAAATTAAATACAGTTCTTGTATCTCTCAGTTTAATGAAACTTTTTCTCCTTTTGAATGGATTACTTTTAAACACTGTTCAGTAAATACCGCACAGATAGTGATTAAAGGAAGAATTGATAAAGCGTATGGGATGTTCTTAAGTTGTTTTCAAGACCTGAAGTTACATAAATCCTTTGTTTTCTCATTCTCCCAGGTGATTGAGTGGGTTTTGGAGAAGAGCGGCAAGTAGAAGTGCTGTGTGGATGCTACTCACACCGTCCTAGAAAGTGCAGAGATGGAGCATGTCCGTCTGTGAGAAAGGTGTTTGACTGCTTCACACACACGTACCTAGGCACCAGGAGGACTTTGGTCAGTGTACTTAGAGGCTCAGTTCTCAAGCACAATAGCAAGTTTTGAAAATTTTATACTAAAAGTTATAGTTTTTAAAAAAATTTCAAATGAAAAAGGTTTTATTTTATATGCGTATTTGTTATGTTTCATTGTTAAAAGGAATCTAGCTTGGCTTGGTTTGATACAGGTTTGTATGGTTTTTAACTGGTATATTTTTTATGTGAATAAAACCCCCATCAGATTTGATTTTAATATCAAAACTACTTTGTTTTACCTTTTTGCATGAAGAACTTTATTTATTACTATTTGCTGTTTATAAACAGCTGTTTACCATATCAACCATTGGTATTTTATAGAATAAGAACGAACAGTTCCTATGCTGCAGGGCAAAAATTTTCTTGTGAAATGATGCAAATTTCCATAAAAGAAAGGATCATTGTTCTGCAACCTGAATTTCTGGTATAATTTCATGTGTATTCTTCGTAACACTCCTTAGAAACAATTCATAAGAGAGTTGAGATTCCTTTCCTGGAGGAGGAGAGAATCAAGATGATAGCAGTAACGATTATAGTGAAACCTATGAAAAGAGTTGGCATGCCAGTGTGAAATGGAAAGAATTGTGACCTGAGTTGCAAGCACAGTAGGGTACTAAATTCAGCTTCAGTTTGCTTAAGTTTTAGGTGTGCATCTGGCTTGTACTAGTGTGATTATTATTTGAGTTAGTATTATGATGAGGAGTTCCTACCAAAACAAATATATTTTACAGCTTTCAATGTAAATGTTTCCTATTCATCATATAAACTAACATGATTGAAATTGATAGAGATGCAATGTTATTTGCTGTATTCTCTTGAAAGGAGAATGGATTAAGCAATATAGATATAAACTAAATGTAATATTATGAAAAAGTAATTGAACTAGAGCACATATAGACTAGACTTTGTGCTGTGAAACCTCATTCTCTAAAGAGCCTTCCTGGTATTGTGACGTTATTCTTTGCTTAATTCTGTTTTGTGTAAAGCCAAGCCCTAAGGAGGTTTTTCAACTCTAATAGGGTGTTGCATTTAACTCTTCTGTTCCTTTGTTCCAATGTGTATTGTTCTCTTGAACTCTACGAGACCTCTTCTGCGTATGGTGTGTGTGTGGGCTTGTTTTCACTGCACTTGGGGTGGCAGTAGGAAAGCTGTGCAGCTGGTTTATGGTGACACTGGGCTCTGGTAAGTACCACGTGCATCTTAGCCCTGAACAAAACCAGGGCTTGAACAAATGTAATCCTACTCCTGAAAATACCACACATCCCCAGCACCCAGGTTTTACTGATTTGAGGAAATATAAATGCAGTGAAGGTTGATATTTAGATAAATTATTAAATAAGAGCATGCACAGAATTTCTCCAGTGTATTAGTTTCTGCATATGGCTCCTATTTCTTTGCAGACAAAACAAGAAATTAATCAAGACATTAATCTTCCTTAACATCTAATATTGACTAAAGAAAGTCTCTACCTCCAAATAGGAGGAGAAAAGCCATCAGTTAGTTATAATCTCATCTCTTCAGCCTGAACGATAGGACTTTTGTCCAAATACTAAAGCAAGCTACTGAAAGCTGTATTTCCTGCTTAATTGAGGGGAAGGGGTTTATAAACTTGTAACTACAGAATCTTTGTAGTTAATAAATTATGCAGAAGATGGTAAGTGAAAGTACAGAAACCTGTTTTCATAAAAACCATAAAGCTAGCTACCATGAGCAAAGAAAACCACTTTCAGAAAAGTATTTAATACTCTTTAACTGGCTTTCTTGATGAAGAACTCTGCATGTATCTGCAGGACTTCTATAAAAAGGCACTTTGAATATTATTATTATTTTCTCATTTGTCCCTTACCTCTCTACAGTGTCCACAGTGAGCCCTGGATTTAGATACTTACTATCTTAATTCTACTGCAAGTAGCCCAATGGTTATTGTTTTAATTCTGGAGACTCAAAGGCTGGCCTGGAATGATCAGCACGAGAGCAGTTAGAGAGACATAAACAATAATAAGCATTTTGATGTATTTGTTGTTTGCATGATTCCCAGTGCGCAACTAATACAAAACTGCCCATGTCTTATTTGTGCTTCTGTTTAGTGTCATGGCTAAGAACACTGTACCCCTTTTAGCTGTGCTGACTGCCCTTGTCCACGCTCTTAACCTGCAAAGAGCATGCAAAAGAATGACCTGGTCTACCGTAACAGCGCTTCTCTTCTCCAGGCTGAACATCCCCAGCTCTCAGCCTGTTCTCCCAGGCCACATCCCTGTGGCCTTTCAGTAAATTCTAGCAGCAACACAAAACAAATGCTGTGTGCTTACGCCTTCAGCGTGTTGGCAGCAGTGCTGCTCTCCCATGAACGTGGAGCTTACGTAATAGAAAGCACCAGTGCACCATCAACAGTACATTAATACCTTTTTTATTTTAAATCTTTAAAAGTCATTCCATCAATGCGATGAAGAGTTCTCTCAAGTAACTGAATTCTTGACAGAATGCCTGAAGTTGAAAATGTATTTTTACCCAGCCCAAAACTAGAGGCCAGCCTTCCAAAAAGCTTGTTTGGGTACAAATTAAGCTCACCTCACAGGAATCCAATAAATGACTTTATTAAATATATTCTTTTCCTCTAAAATATAAATATTCACTATACTCTTATAAATGTGGAGTAGGCCCATATTTCATTTGTCTATCCCATCCAAATATGAATCAGTCCAAAATAGAATCATAGAATAGTTAGGGTTGGAGAGGACCTTAAGATCATCTAGTTCCAACCCAAAATCTGAAAATGAAGAAATAGCATCTGTAATTATCATTATTTTTTTCTATAAATATATATAATATGAATTTTCTTTGCAAACTGTTATTCACTTATACTTCATATAGTACTGAGCACCTTAGATTACATATTGTGTCATTTAATTGTTGGTACTAATATAGGTATTTGTAATATTTACAATGCACATACATGTTAGGTATAGCATTCCAGTGATTTGTAAGTGTTAAAGGAATAAGGAAATAGTGCAGTATAGTTTACACACGTATTTAACCTATCCCACACAAATTTTCACTTTAACCTCTGGAACTTTTATAGGAGCCTGTGTCCAAATGTTTCAGTTATACCTTGGAACATCAATAAAAGTGTCCCAAATTGCTTTTTGAAGTCTTCATATAATGATTTACTTGCTGATGTGGTGTGAGCTCACATGGAAAGATGCAGACCCCAACGTACCGACTGCTCTTGACTTCTCAGGAGGTATTCTCCCAGAAGTTTCCAAGCCAAAGAAGATCCAAGGAACCACTACCAAAAGTTATGTGAGTGGCAGCAGGCGCTAAAGGAGAAATGTCCATTTGGACAGCGTTGGTGAGTCATGTAAGATCTCATTACTTACCCTGTGAATTTACACAAGGAATTACTAAGTTTTAAGTGCAAGTACCGTGACAGTAAAACCAAAGTCCAGAGCTCAGTGAATGCTGGCTTTAGACTGGTGAGAGGTGCTGGGAGTGGGGCAGCTCCTCTGGTGGGTGGTTTAGCTGTTGTTCTTTGATGGTTATTTCTGTATTTGCGAATTCAGCCCATCTAAATTTTTTAATCAGTCTTAATGATTAAGATACTTGTGGAAACCACCATGAATTAATTCCTATGCTGTGAATAACCAGCATGACTTACGCTTAACTCACAAGACTTAGCTTAAAAACAACATGGAACCAAACTGTGTTTTTAATTTTCCTCTTTGCCAGCCAGGTGATGCCAAGTTGAAACTTACATGCTTTCTCAAGATTAAAAGTGTTGTGATACAAGAGCACTTCCACGGATGATACAAGAGCACTTCCACGGACTCTGGATTCATTATTTCCTGTACAGTTCCTGTCCTTCAAAGTGTGAATTTAGGGCAAAACTCTTCACATCAAACAAAATCCCTCCCCTCTGTGAACCAGTTCTGGTTACAAAGTAAGAGCAACATAAATTCCATCCCTGTTCTGCTGCTCTCTCTTCCCACCCAACCATACTAAGCCAATTTAGTAGTTCCAAGTGCAAGCTGTATGTATCTATCTCCTCTGATGATGATCAGGTGTTCCTGCCTGCTGCCTGCTTTGTACCCCATATAACTGAACTAGACTGAAACTCAGTGACTTAATTGTGTGTTTTGACTCAGTACATTAGTTGTGTTGCAAAACAGGAACTAGTAAGTTGTGAATGTGAAGGTGAGTGTCCTATGTTTCACCAGCAGAAATAAGTCTGGAGTTGCCAAGTCATGGTCATATGAGCAGTTCCATATTAAGGCTTTTCTGGCATTGCAGCTCATCTTCTCATCCTGGTTTGTTTCCTCACTGTTGTGGAGCTGCTTGAGTAACTCCTCTGATCTAATCTAGGAAACTCTCAAAAAAATCAGGTCTTCCTCCTTCTCCACATTTTTTCTTCCATGAAGACCATACAACCAGCCTCACCCAAGCTGAGGGGGTGACACAGTAGGGATAGGAGGACAGGAAGCTTAGCATAGCTTTCTGTTGGAAAACTACCATGGCAATGTGCTGGCACAAGTTTAGGTCATGCTTCAACATGGGTTCAGGTTACTTCCACTTAAGCCAGGGGCCTGGGGAGCTGCAAATGATTAAAACATTCGGGGACGTCACTGTAAGAATACATCCTTGTGGCCATCAAGAAATGATGCTCCTACCTATGCTCTGACAGCCGGCTCTCAACACATCACTACAGCTAGTCCTGTTTTGGGAATGTACACAGAAAGAGTCTGTAAGTGATGCACAGGCTAGAACAGGAACAATGTTTTACTTCTGGGTGATGGGACAATCTTGTTCGGAGAACTTTGACTCGACCAACCTTGAGCTTGCATCACAACCAACACCCGCTCTTGTCTGCTTAGCCCTTATTCTATATAAACATCAAAATAGGCACAATTTATGATTCTGGAACATTTACATATATGGTACTACACGCTTCTACTGTCTCATATGGGATTTTAAAATCCCATTATTTACAATGAAATCCACCATTTTCCTTGTCATGCCATCTCTTTAGCTGATCAAAATGAAACCTGGGCTTTGGAAGACTGCAGAAACAACCAAGGCCTGGTACTGAGCCCCAGGCTGGTATATGCTACCGGCTGGTACAGGTTGCTGCTGTTGACTGTGCTTCAGATTAGCATGGTCACTCCATCTCTCCTTGAAGAAACAGATGTATCCCACTTATGCCACCAAGCCAAGTCTTGTAATCTTTGCTGAGAGGAAGGAATGAATGATGAACACAATTGGTTTTGGGCAGGAATGAAGGTCCAGTTGCTGAAAGTACAGAAAGAAATGAATTTGAGAATGATTAGATTAGACTACAGCTTAAATAAGCAATCATTTACGGAGTAGTTGATAACCTGTTGCCTGGTATTTTGAACAGGCTTCTATTAATCACAACCCTTTATTATAACATATGGTCTTCCCTTTGCATACAGCTGCAAATATTTAGTTTACTAAAAGTAAGTAATATGCATTTTGAGAGCAGATGAGATCCTGGTGCCTCTGGGCTTGCATCCACCTGGGTAAGCAGCAGAAAACTCAGATGCTGCAAGCATCTCCTCCAAGAGGTTCAACCCCTCCATCATTTCACACTGTTTCTGACCAGAGATGGTGGTGGAACTGCTGTGGACAATACCCAATACAGCTGCTGTTGGGCGCAGGCTGAAGCAGGACACTGAATCTTCAGCTGATGCTTCATGGTTGCTCCTCTGTTCACACAGCAAGACTGAATGGAGACTTCCTTTTTCCCCATAGTCATGGTTCATATGATCTCACCACTGCTTGCTAAGCAAAGCATGACAGACTTGTCATGGACAGCAGGTTCAACAGTAGGCTCCCATCAAAACAAACCAGATTTGCCTTTCCACCAAGCCATGTATCAACTTTATTGAAAGTTAATCATAGAATCATAGAACAGTTAAAGTTGGAAAGGACCTTAAGATCATCTAGTTCCACCCCCCCGTCATGGACAGGGACATCTCCCACTAAACCACGCCACCCAAGGCTCTGTCCAACCTGGCCTTGAACACTTGCCAGGGATGGAGCATTCACAACTTCCTTGGGCAACGCGTTCCAGTGCCTCACCACCCTTACAGTAAAGAACTTCTTCCTTATGTCTAACCTGAACTTCCCCTGTTTAAATTTGAACCCATTACCCCTTGTCCTATCACTACAGTTCCTAATGACAAATTCCCTTTTGAAAGCCTGACAATAAGCAGTTTACAGAGTATATGTTACCAACGATGACATGAAGAATTAAGCACTTAGAAACTGCTGAAAAAATTTGGCAGGAAAGACCATGTTTACATGCATAATTTATGGTATCCAAACTGCTTGTAGGAATAAGCACCTTATTTTTAGGGACTGTGACAACTAACTTAGCAGCTTAAGCAGACAGTTTGCACTACATTTGTAGTCTGATTTTTTTTTCAGCAACTAGATGTTCAAAAATAAATACAGCTTGTTGTTATACATAAAGTCCCTATGTGTATGTTGGAATTAAGAATATCTCATTCTGAAGTTCCTCCACCCACAATCACATAAAAAGTGCAATGGATACCCACAAAAATTCTAACATTCGGCTATTTGGAAATACAATTTGTTCTTAAATATAAGAAATCTTTTATCCAGCTTCACATGTTTTTACCATTTTATCTCTCTTTTTAGTTTATCTCCTAAAGCCAGACCAACATGCTGTACTAGAAAGCACAGTGTCTAGACACTGGTATTGGAACCTGGTACTGGCCCACTGTTATTAGAACAGACCAGAACAGCACAGAATAGAATATTTCAGGGGGAACGGGTGTACAACAATCATCTATTCCATCTTCCATCAGTGCTTCTCCACCCCACAGCCTGAAGGACCACCACAGGTAATGTGCATCCCTTTGCTAAAAGCAATACTTACAATTTCTCCATCCTTTCCTCCAAAGTCTAAATAAAGCATCCTTATCCCATCATCCGAGGACATTTTCAGTTTTTCATAGGGATATTGTGCAATTGTCTTAGAGAAGGCACCATCTTGTGGTTCAGTTGTAAGAGAGAATCCATGTTCATAATGGACGGTCAAGCGGCACTCCTGGCTTTTGTATGTGCAAGCTGGAGAAGAAACAAGATTTAGTCTGTAATGCTCTTAAAAGCAATAAAGTCCATTTGGCTGCAGATATTTGCATCTTACACTCAATCTCAACAGTACCTTGTTGAAACCTTTCCTAAAGATGGGCTTTAAATGTAAACCTCTAGATTTGGAAAAACAACAGCAATCTTTCTGCTGTGCAAGGTCAAAGCAAGCTGTGGTAGTGAAGGTGTAAAGACACAGACTAAAGCTGTCCTTGCCAGTATCAGTCTTGATGTCAGTCCTTTCAGCTATTTGCTGCATTCTTCATCTTTCTGCATACATCTACATGCTGATCCCAAACCAATCTAGTGAAGTTTAAGAAGGCTCAGGCTGGTGTTGTCTCCTCCCATACCTTGACAAAATCACAGCTACTCTTCTTCTTACATCTGACAGATATAGCCAAAATCAATAAATGTGGTGCACAACACATGAGACATTAGAAGCTGTAAAGGGTTTCCCTAAAGTATTTTGACAAAGATGAAGACACTCCTGAGGCCTCATTAGTGTTGTGGTAATTGAAAAATGGCCCAGATAATTGTATATAATACCTACTGCAGCAGAAAGTCTGCTTCCTCCCCTCAGCTCAGCAACACAGGCCACAATCCAAGTTAAAAAATTAAGAGTTTAGGTCTTCACATCCCAAATTCTCTTTTCTACCACTTTCCGTGGACCACTTGGTGGATAAAGAACTGGCTGAATGGCCACATGCAAAGAGTTGTGGTCAGTGGCTCATCGTCCAGTTGGAGACCAGTAACGAGTGGTGTCCCTCAGGGATCGGTGTTGGGACCGGTCCTGTTCAACATCTTTGTGGGTGACATGGACAGTGGGATTGAGTGCGCCCTCAGCAAGTTTGCCGATGACACCAAGCTG
>WYDI02075162.1:0-38015 GCA_009867235.2 Psittacus erithacus
GATCATCCTCGTGGCCCTCCTCTGGACTTGTTCCAACAGTTCCATGTCCTTTTTATGTTGAGGACACCAGAACTGCAAACAATACTCCAAGTGAGGTCTCACAAGAGCAGAGTAGAGGGGCAGGATCACCTTCTTAAGAAAACAGACATAACTACTTCAGCAGGTCATTTTTTGTTGGATTCAGATTTTTTCTAAGGCCTGAGAAGTATGTAGGGACGTATAATACTGAGAAAGTGTTTTGGCAGTTCTCTTGCTTCCCGTACTGCTTTGACACTTAACAGGCATTTTTCAGTTTATACTTACATTATTAGGAATGACATTATTTATTTGGCTGGGATGATCCGCCTTCATTTCTGGATAAGGGACACTAGGCAACGATTGTGGACTTTGATGTAGAGAAGAGCCACCTTTCAGGTAAACAAAAGCAAATTCCAGTCAGTTACATAAAGCTTAATATTATGTTCATTGGAATCTATTCCAGTAAGCAAGAGGGAGGACTGCCTGAAGGAAGACCTGGTTGCAAGACTAATATGAAACAGCACGGCCAAACAGTCAGATAAAATCCTTTTCCCACTATTTCCTTTCTCAAATTGTGCCCTGCACTGTACAAATATCTTCAGATAGATGGCCGTAACTGACATGGAGACGTTAAAGCTGAAATTTCCATAATCATGATGCATGCATTTGGGGAATAACCAAAGAAACAGGGTCTTCGTCTCTCAAAACCATACTAAAAAATTGACTATTTGTGCAATCCTTTACCTCTGCACAAACATTAGCATATTATGATCTGACTACTACCTTGTGGACTCAGCACTGAGGTCTCAGGAACCCCAGTACCAGGTATTCCAGACGCTGGTGGCATTGGTGAGTCAGCATGTAACTGAAGAAGATATCCCTCAACGGTAGGTACTTCATCCCATTTCACTTGAAAAGAGTTGGTTGTAGCTCTAATCAGCTGTACCTGTGATGGTGCTGGAGGTTTCTCTACAAGAAACCAATAAAACACATATGGCATGTTTAAAATTGCCCTCTTTATCAGTTTAAGAAATACCTATATAATGCAAGCCAAATCAATAGCTCCTTTTTTGTACAATATATACCATGTTCAACAACAAACAGCTGTCAAAGGTGGTAAGTCAAGTCAGAGAATTATAAGAGTCTTCAAAAATGCTTAAGTTTAATGCTTTGGTTTTTTAATGGCTCTTCTGCTGCCACTAAGTCTTGGTTTGTATATCCATCATTATAGGGATTATAGAGAGAAGAGATCCTTATCCTTTCCTAAAAGGCTGCAAGCAGCTCTTGGCCCCCTAAAGCTTTATGTATTCCTGGAAGGGATTCACAGAAGACTGTGCTTCCTTTTTTCTTGCTCTCAGTACTAAAGTGAGCTTTCCCTTAAAACTCCTCCTGCAGAGGCTGAAGCCTAGGCATGATTCAATACCTATGACCTGCTCCTCCCACTTGCCTTCACAGCTGACTAGGCTGCACTTTCAAGCACATACCTCCCCTGCTACTCTTTTTCATTTTCTGACCTCCCCGAGGATTAAAAAAAAACAAAACAAACAAACCAAACCAAAGACAATCTCCTAAATGTTTCATAATCTCCAGTAACTATTCTCATGCTTCCGCCTGAGTGGGCAACAATTCCCTCCCAGAAGTACTATCCTAGTTTCCTCTCTCCCAATACCATTTCAGCGTTCTGCCATCAAGCCAGCTAATGAGTGACTGGTGCTCCAGAATTCCCTTAAGCCCCAGGAATAATTTGGTCCTTTCTCAGATGCGACACTATCTTTTTGCAGTCCAAGAGATGAGGAAGCAACAGCAGCAATGATCCCATGAGAAGCAGGGGTTTAGTAAAAAAGAGTAAGTAGCAGCAAAAAAGATCACTAAGAACAGAAGCCAGGAACCCTGAGTTTAGATAAAACACCCTTTTGCACCTTGTATCTACTATGACATACAATGAAGAATCTAGCCACAGTTCTTTCAGAGGCTTTAAACAAGCCTTCCTGCTTTTCAGTTTGAGCTGGAGCCTTCAAACAACACTAAAGCATGGCTTATTTAAATAAGGTTTAAGATTTAAATAATCTTTGAGTTTGCTACAGCTTTAGATGTTCTGTTCATCAATGATGCCAGCTTCCCATATAATAATAAAATTTGGAACATAGTACAAGTCTCTTACTTATTTCTGACTCACCAGTATCAAGGTACCAAAGATCTTTGCAGCAGACTTGATTGTTCCAAGCTTTTCTGTAACCATCTCTACCACTCCAGATATACAGACGAGTGCCAACTGCTACAGCACAGTGTCCTGCTCTTGGCCCTGGTAACAAGTTACTTTTGTCCTCCTGGCAATCTGAGATCAGACCTATCCATTCTGTGGTATCTAGTGAAGGAAACTCAAAAGATTTAGTTTCTAGATGTCTTCCAAAGCAAGCAAAACAGACATTAATATACTTTGTTAATGTTAATACACTTAACTGCTCAGAGAAAAAGAAAATAGATCACCTCTCATTTTATAGACAACTGCTTTTAAATTTGCAATATTACAACGCGAAGGTCACTTTCCAATTAGTTTGCAAGATACAGTCAGTTAATACAGGATGAATTTCTGACTTCTGGTTGTCTGTCTCAGGCAAATACAAGATCAGAAGTTGACGGTTCAGGGACAGTGCATTCAGAAAAAACTCATTTCAGGATCTGTCTTTTGTGTTCTTCTATAAATGAAGGAGTAGTATTTATATTACTGAGTATTAAAGTTGTATTAACAAAGATTTGCAGAAGCAAACCTGCTGAATGTTTGAAGAAAAATATTACTAATTAAAATAACAATTTCTTAAGGAAGATGTAAAAAAAAAAAAAAAGGCATCTTCTTTAGTCAGCCAGGATTACAACTGTGTATCCTAAATGTTATCTCAGGATATTCAAAATATTTAGTCCATTCCATTAAGAAAATATTAATTCCAAATGCCCGCTCCCACAAAGGCAGAAACACTAACCCAAATTAAGATAAGAAAATGAACCGGTACATTTCCATTCACCATCATGAGCAGAAATTTCACCTCCTGCTGACTGTGGAACCCATCCACCAAAAACATACATTCTGAAATACAGGAAAAGAAGAAAGGGGGGGGGGAAGACAAGAAAAACCAATTAACATCTAGATCTGCTGCATGTGCTCTCTCAAACTAGGACAAAACAGAAAATACCCAGTGCTTTACAGTTCCGGTTTACAGCAGATTTTATTGTGCCTACTCTCTTTAGAAAGTATTGTTGCAGACATTCACCTTCTGAAACTTTTGAGTAAGTTAACTGATTAAAAAAACACAACCAAACAAAAACCAAACTCAAACTTATCCCAACAAGTTCCCAGAAACAGAAATTAATACTGTATCTTTTTACAAACCACCAAACTGCCAATACTCTCCAAAAATCATGCATGTACACACAGGATTTCTACAACCCTTTACTGCAGACCTCTAAATAAACCATTCTAAAATTAGAAGACCAGTATCTAAGTCAGATATCAAAATTTTAAAACACAATGCAGGCCACAAACCATTAACATCTCAGTAAATAATAAAAAGAAGCTGTTGGATCATAAGATGGAAAGCTTTCACGCTTCCTTCCTCCCTTGCCTCTGACTCCTCATAACAGCTTGCGAACTAATATAAAATGGACTGAAACCCATGTTTAAAAGCCCATTTTATCAATGCTATCCACCAAACCAAACCATAACAGCAAGAAGTAAAGTAATGAGAAATAGAGTACAGAAAAACTGGCCCACAAAAATGCGGAAAGGTTTTGCCTAGAACTTGTCCTGCCTTTTGGGCATTTTCTTTGCGCAGCTAGTTCACTGTGTCACAGATATGGAGGGACTCAAGTTGTCCCCTGACAGAGCCAGCTCAGCTCCAGCTGAGACTGCTCCAGAATGTGCAAACATGCATGAAGAAGCCTGGAAAGCTACTTGTGGGTTAGGTAGACTGTCCTGCTGAATGGACACTGACAGTCTGATACCCTTAAGTTAACAATGGTACTTTTACATTTCCTCTGAGACAGCATAATAGAAGCAGAAGAGTACTCTACAGGGCTGATGGTTTATACTGAGTAGTAGTGGATAAACATCATCATTCTCCTACTAGGTGTACCTTTCTAGAGCTGAGCTTTTAACAACAGACATACTTGTTTCCTATTACATTGGCTGTATGGAGACTGCGAGGAAGTGGTATTGTCCCTTTAGTTTCTGGTCTTGACCAGGTCATGGTTTCTAAAAGAAAAAGAATAAAACTATTCAAAAAAGTGCTGCTGCATATTTCACTACCTGAATTTTAGGATGGAACATACGTTTAAATTCAACAAAACAGAATTCCACCTTTTTTAAACAGCAATTTTAAGAAAGAAGGTGCAATAACAAGCACTTACACCTTCTTTTAAAAATCACAGGAAATACTGACAAACTGATTGCTTATTTTATCAAAAAGATACGTTATAGTTTCATTATGGTTATTCAGCTTGGTTATCATACTGACAGTCTTTAAAGCACTCTAAGGAAATAATGTCCCACTGTAACCAAAACCAGTAAGGATAATATATGCAAACAATGCTGTATGTATTCAATTCTAAAAGGCTAACACTACGGTGTAAGTCCCAATAATATCTGCACCACATCATGCCATTAATCATTATATACTATAATTTTTTGTCTTAGCCTGTAAGGCCTCTGCACTGACTACTAGTGGCAAATCAACTCACCTATGTCAAGTTCCCAGAGATCATTAAGCCGACAGCCACACATCCCTCCAAAAATATACATCTTTGGACTTCCCAAATCTTTTCTGCAGTATATGATGGCTGTGTGAGATTCTCGTGGAGACGGCAAGATCCCTTTGGTCACAGGAATACTCCAGCCGACAACGCCAGAACCGTGTTGCAGCTCCAGTTCATAGAAATCATTTAAATATCTGGGGTATTATTGTCAAAGTATAAAGAATTCACTTATAAGCAACATTACAAGTGAGCTTTAAACCCTGACCCCTTACAAGTATTACAGACTTCAGTCTTGGGAGAGTACGGAATTTAAAAATCTCAAAACATCTGATGGCATTGCGGACACTACCAAAACTAAACAGATTTATAACAAAAACTGAACTACTCTAACTTATGGCCTCTAAGAAAACATGCTTTTGTATCATACCTGATACACTGTATTACATGAAAGAAAAATTAAACATTGGTAAAAAACATTTGTAGCAGAAATAGCTACATATGGACAAACCTGGAACAAACTGCAAAGCTGTGAGAAGTACATGACAACGTGGGACATCAGAGATTAATTTCTGCAACTCTAAGGCAACAAAGGTAAAAAGAAGCTGTTTCTGATTTCTTCAGGCTGGCCAATAGACAATTAGCCATTTGTTGACGAATCTATTGGCAAGTTACTTTTAGATAATGGTCACTGAATGTTGGCATTCACACCAGATACCTCTGGCTTACTGAGCTTAAAATTACCAGTTTATAGCTCAGTGTACGTAAACTCTCTGAAAGGCAGGTGAATGTGGATATAAAACTTTAGCATTATCACAGAACAGGTTGGAAGGGACATTAAAGGTCATGTAGGTGCAACCCCCTGCCATGCGCAGGGACACGTCAAAGTCCCATCTAGCCCGGCATAGAAACACTTCCAGGGATGGGGAAGCCACAACTTCTCTGGGCAACTTGTTCTAGTGCCTCACTACTCTCAGTGAAGAACTTACCCTCTTTCAGTTTAAAGCCATTCTCCCTTGTCCTGTCACTACATGCCCTTGTAAAAAACTTCCTCTCCAGATTGGAAAGCAACTCTAAGGTCTCCCCTAAGCCTTCTCTTCTCCAGGCTGAACAAGCCCAACTCTCTCAGCCTGTCTTCATAGGAGAGGTGCTCCAGCCCTCTGAGCACCTTCATGGCCTCCTCTGGACTCACTCCAAGAGGTCCATGTCCTTTTTATGTTATGTTTTATGTTGCTGAATGCAATACTCCAAGGAGGGTGGGGTGTCTCACCAAAGCAGAGTAGAGGGGCAGGATCACCTCCCTCGACCTGCTGATCATGTTCCTTTCGATGCAGCCCAGGATGCGGTTGGTTTCTGGGCTGTGAGCACACACTGAAGCCAGCTCATGTTCAGTTTCTCATCAAACAACACCCCAAGTTCTTCTTCTCAGGGCTGCCCTCAATCCAGTCTCTGCCCTGACCCACATGCAGAACTTTGCCTTTGGCCTTGTTGAACTTCATGGGATTTGCACAGGCCCACCTCTCAAGCGTGTTCAAGTCCCTCTGGACAGCATCCCTTTCCTCCAGCACATTGACCACACCACACAGCTTGGTGCTGTTGGCAAACTTGCTGAGGGTGTACTGTTATTATAGTGCTGTTCGCCAAATAAAGGCAACTTCAGCTTTTACTTTAAAAAAAATCCAGACGAATTCATGACTGTTTTCTACAGTATTATAGAGGAAACTTCTGTTGTGAATTCCATGGTGATTCATAAGACTTTGCTGATTTAAGTAATTCTAACAAACAAACCATTCTTAAAAACATCACCCAAAATACTAAGAAAAAGACCAAAGTCTACTCAGGTTTCCCTCCAAAAGTGGCAAGGCTGTCAGTCAGTGTTGTGAGATTAGCAGAAATATGTAAGCTTCTTAGCACGTAACCCCTTCATTGCACAAATAATCCAAATGTGAGTACTTGATATGTAGGACAGCCTCCCTAGAATGCTTCTCTTTGAAGCTGTCATATCTAGTAATTCATTTTTTTTAAAGACATTTAATTCAAACCAAATCAGCATACCTGGGAACATTATTATTTGAATCCTCACTTTCATTTGCCAGGCCACCAAATAAATAGCACTTGTTACCATATAAAGAAAAGCTGTGGCCAAGTCGAGGACAAGGTGGTGATCCAGTGGAAGGAGCTTGAGGCTTTACTTTTTTCCAGAGCCATCGACTTGCCTTAAAGACAAGAAAAACATATTCAAAAATACCTTCATTTATAGTTGTTCATAGTCAATAGAATACAGATAATATTAACACTTATATTTTCTGAATTATTTTTAAGGGAATGCTGGGCTTTTCTTACGATATAGATATTAAAAGGGACAAATAGGAGCTAGTCTTTATAAAACAAATATTTTATATTTTATTCAGACTAGATGGAAGTCTCTTTTTCAAAGCTGTTTATATTTTCTCCATCTTCAGAATCTATTTAAAGAGTTTATTCTTCCTGGAGCACTGCAAAGCTCATCTAGCTCTCCTCTGCAGCTGGCAATATAAAATGTGTTTTCTCATAAACAGATAAGTTTGCTCACAAATAGCCCTTAGAACTGAAACATCTTCATACATTTCATACCTGCAGTTCATATAAATCATTACTGTATCTTCCATATTCAACCATTCCTCCAAAAACTAGTATTCTGGTGCCATCACAAACAAATCCATGTGCTGCACAGCCTGGAGGAATATCTCCCCTTACAGCAGGAAGGAACCACTGATTTGTAACTATAGTAGAGAGGGGGGAAAAAAAAAAGGAAAGTATTTTTTTTAAACACCTCTGCTTTCTAAAGAATTACCTTTTAACAGGAGATAACTGTGAATGGGCTGTTTAACACTAACTTTTTAATAAAAAAACAATAATTCTATTAAAAGAAAAGCTAACACCTCTATCAAACCTATGTTACTCAATCAGTAAATGAGCACATGAGGTCTCTGTAATAAGTCAGTTACCAAGGGTCACCCTTACACAAAAAAAAAATAAAAAAATAGAAGAGGCTAATGAGGAACATAAATGCAATTCCACACAAGAGAGATAACTGCACTAACTCAGAGGGAGCAAGCCCTAGAAACAGAATTATTAGAGCTACAGTAGCATGGCAATGTGCCTGGACTTAACAGGGCTATTGAAAAGCTAATTACAGTGTTCTGGGACCCATGTTAACATCTACAGAACACTGTGCTGATAGATGGGAGAGGAGAGGCACAGAGGCGAAAAAGAGCAACGGAAACTGCCTGATCCAGCAGCAGCATGTTGATGTTTAAACTGTTCTGGAATTAAAGAATTACATGAGACACCACCTCCTTTTTCCTAAGCTTTTTGCATGAGCATGAAGAGGAAAAGTGTGAAACTAGAAGCAATGAGCGAACATTTCTTCAGGGATTAAGATGCCCTGGCTGTGTGGCAGGCCCTCAGAAGTCATCACACTCACAGCAAGAGCAACAATGATATCCCAAATTCAGGCAGCCCAGGTCACAACCCTGCATCTTAGCCACCAGAGAAAAAAAAGGTCAGTTTGGGCCAAACACTCGTCTGGAAACTGTAACAACCAAGTTGTGATCCTTTTGTCACCACTGCAAATAGGAAACACCTTCTTATTCTTCCTGGGCAGAGAAATAAAGTGATGTTAAGATTCACCCAAAAGGCACTCATCAGAACCTCTGTTCCATTAGACAGTATAACTCTCCTATCTAAAAGCTTTCTTTAGATTACTTATCAAAACAGAAAGGCTAAGAGATTTTTCTTTTCTCCCCCAAAAATGTGACTGAGTGCAGCAGATCTTTATACCACATGGAAATACCTGCTTGGAAGAACTCTTATCTGAAAGCATTTTCCACTAATAAACTAACCCCAAACCATGTTTGTACTCCCAGATTTTACCTCAGCAAAAAATACATCATTTTTTTGGGGGTGGAGGGGAGGGATTGGGGGAAGGAGGGACATATCAGAATAATTTTTTAATGTTCTTATAAATTGACAAATTAAACCGCTAGTTAACATGGTCTCACTTTCACGCTTTTGGTACATTACACAAGGAGCTAACAGCAGCTGACTGAGAAGCCCAAATCAGTCACTTAACTATTCCATCTCAGTCCAAGCTCTGAAATCACACATAAGTTTTCCAGCCTCATCCAATATCCCGTACAGTAAGTACTTAGGCATCTAATCTTTCACGAATAAAATCGGTCTTGGTCAGCTTCCTGTTTGGAAAGGCTCCCAGTGCCAACATGTTGGCTTTTCTAACCCAATTTCTGTTTCAGCGTGTTCAGCTCTCGTAAGCCGCCACCAGAGGGAAGAAGAAGGGGGCTCTGGACACCCATGGGGAACTAATGCAGCCTGCAGTCATTCAGCCGAGACCTGCCAGGGGAGGCTCTGCACCCCAGGAAGAGGGGCTAGGAAAACAGAACAGACACAAGGCACACAGAACAATTTTCCAGGTTCCTGTTCTCCAAGAAAGGGGCATCATCCCCGCAGCATCAACCAAGACGCTGCACAACCCCGGGAAAACCGTCGCCCAGGCGTATTTCCCCGCTTTCCCCTCCCATTTCGGCTCCAGGCAGCTTTTCAGCATCCCGCCCGCCGACCCCTCAGCGCCAGCGGCTCAACAGTCCACGGCAGCCCCAGAGGACGGCAGGAAGCTCGGAGAGCGATCACCCCACTGTGAGGAGGTCAGTGCCGGCGGCGGCTGAGGACATGAGAGCTCTGCCGCTAGCGCTCCCCTGCCGCCTCAGAGCCCCAGCTCCGCCCGGAGCTCTCCATGCCCGCCGCCCCGCCCCGCCCCACGCACCCGTGTTGTAGACGTGCAGCTCATCGGCGATGCCCTCGTTGCCGCCCCCGAAGATAATGACTAGCTCGCGAATGGCGACCGCGCGGTGCCCATGGCGGGAGCGTGGCACCGGCCCCGTGAAGGAAGACACTCGCCTCCAGCTCAGCCCAGCGGCGGCCGCCGCCATCTTACCGCCACTCCCACAATGCACCGCGCGGCCGGAGCAGGCCGGCGGGGGGAAGGGGGAGCGGCGGGGGTGCCGCCGTGGGTCACGTGATGGCGGTGGCGGGCGGGTGCCCGTTAATCGGTTGCCCTCGGCCCTGAGGTGGAGTTTCTATCGTGGATCTCTTCCAGGCAGTGGGTGCTTGCCGGGGGCTGGCCTGTGCCCCCTCCGTGACGGCGGCCGCAGCGGAGAAGCTGCCTCTTGTTCTCAGCCAGGGTGGGGGACTCGGAGGCCGCCCTCGGCGCACCTCTGGGCTGTGCCGCGGCCGCCTCTGCCACAGCGCTCTCTCCGCCCCTCAGGAGACTCGGCCTTGCTTCGTTGGAGTCCTGTGAAGGGCATCTGGCATAGGCGAGCCTCCCTGCAGGGCACCCGCCTCTGAGGTGCTGAGGTGCTCGGTCACCCCGACTGTTTAGCTTAGGTCACCCAGCTGTGCCTTCAAACCCTCAGAAACGTGTAGCGTTTTTTGTCTAACTTGCTAGTAGTAGGTGAGGTGTGCTGCCAGCGAGGTACGCATATGAGAGAGAAATGAGTTGCTGTTTAAGTGCCGAGGGCTGAGAATAGAAACGAAGGTTTCGGTTTTACAGTTAACGGCGGGTAATCTGAGAAAACCTGAAGATCTAATTCTGCAGGATGGCAGCTGCTGTCTTTCCTGTGTGAGGGGTTGTTAAATGAGAACAAAAACGGCTGAGGGAGATCTAAAGGTGCTACAGAGTTGCCAGTAATGTAAGCGTTGCTGCTAGGTGGTCCCAATGCTGCAGACTCATGCACCTGTGTGCTTCTTGTGTCTGTTCAGATGCAGAGAGACACGGGTGGGAGATAGACAAAACCAACACGGGTGGATTTTGATGAATGCAAGCTTAATAGAGTTTAAACAAAGCAACATAGTACAAGCAAATTACTAATCATTGTGCCCAGCTACATGAAGCCCATAGCTGTATGTATAGCTCTTAGTTTATTTTTCCTTCAGGCAGCTCTGGAAAACCTGGATTTCTGTACAAAATCAGATACAGTTTGGCATGTTTGAGACATGCAATTGAAAACCCACTTTTTCAGTTCCTGCAAATGGAACAACAATCTTAATTTAAAATATTTTCAGATTTTTAAAACCTTGGCTGACTGCTTTGTAAGGTTTACACTGCCTCATGCTAAAAATCGGTTAGAATTGAAGATGACTGTTACTCCTGTCCCTACTCATGAAAGTCTTGTAAAAGAACTGCTTTACTGTACAGGAGGGACGCTCCTAGAAGGGAAGGAGAAAATCTGAATGAAATAGGTGGTGTAGAAATAAAACTGCAACAGCATTCAGGAGAGCTTAGGAGGCAAAGTATCAACATATGCTGATTGCCTTTATCTAAGATCTCTCTGAATCTAAACCAAATCTGTGGATTCAGGTTCCCCTGACTGTGCAGGGATCTGGAAATTAGATGGTTTGAGCAAAAATGCATGTGCAGTTGAATTTTCAAAGTTTTCACTGGCTTTTGGCTTGCAGGAACTCTGCAAACAGACACTGAAAAAACTTTGGCATGCTGTTGTTTGGCTCTTGCACACTAGTGATCTGTTCACATTGACCATAAAATAATGACTAGAAGCCTAACCTGCAGCTTAAGCTGTTGAAGTAACTTCTGGAAGGTTTTGTTTCCTTCTCTTTCCCCCACCCCCTTAAGACAAAATGTCTTAAGGGATTTGTTTGCAATCTGCTAGCTGAAGCTCTGAGGCAAGTTTGCCAAATCTGGGGCTGCATCATCATTCTACACATCTGGAAGTGGTTTATGGGCTCTCATTCCTCTAGTGCAGTGTCTGGACTCTGTGCTATTCCTCAGCAGCAGAGAGAGAAAACCAGCACAACTCCAAAGTAAACTTTAAAGAGTCTGAAAAAGGAACTGAATCTTAAAACTGTTACTCTGCCCTGCAAGGCCCTTGTTCGGGGGACTTCAAAGGAGGTTGATGGTCAAGAAAGCTTTGGCAAGAGTGCTTACATCTGTGGGCTATTTAGGATCCCAGTAAATAGCTCTACAGCTCTTCAGGAGAGAGGAGTCCTGAATACTGTGCTGCTTTGAAGAGGTAAAAAGACTAATTAAGCAGGAAATATCTAAGCAGTAATGTCACTGTTTCTGAGCTTTCCCTTCTGCAGCCCCTCATTTTGTTACAGGACTTGGCAACTGAGTTAGGGGCTGCCAGGTTCCAGGAACTAATGTCTACAGTCAGGGAAAAATGAGTAAGTATTTGCAGGGGAACAAATATTCCTTTCTTTCCTTAAAAATCAGGGGGTAATCAATCTGAGTTTCTAAGACGTAGGAATGCTGTAGTTTTAGAACTCAAACTTATATGAGAGTTTGTCTGAGTTTGGATCTTAAAGTTTAAAACATGGTTTAGTTTATATTGATTTAATAATTTCTGAAGGTATCATGAAGCTGTGGCTACCCAACTTTCATCTTGCTGTGATCATCAGTATTGTTTGTGACTACCATTACAAGTGTTAATTAAAAGATAGTACTCAGCTCTATGGAAATCAGTGGAAGATTGTGAATTGCTAAAGCGGGGTTAGAAAGTTACTCCAAGAGCATAGGGGGTTCTGCTGTCTCTCTGCTTGTCTAAATGAGTAAACATATAAAATGGATGAGAAGACAATGCTGATGTGTAATGCATGAGAGAAGGGCTTTTCTCGGCAATGAGTTTTGTTTTGTTTTTTTTTTACTGATAAGCTTGATTTCCTGTCTGTGTAAATTAATGCCACATGAAAAGAATGGGCTGCTGGAATGTAGATAAGTACTGCAGATTCGAAAGAGCTTTAGAAATACTCCTCTCAGTATGATTTAGTTATCTGTTGGGACCTAAATACGTGCAAATGTAAGTGGTTTGGAAACAAAGGCACCTCTTAGCTTTTTAATGTTTTTTTATTGTCATTTAACTTTCTAGTCAAAGCAGAGACTAATTTAGGATGCTGCCTGATCTTGAGCATTAACCAATGAGAAGCAGTCAATTTTGTGACTCAGGTTTCAAGAATTCTTGCTGCTCATCTGATTTCTCAGGGAGTTTGAATAATTTTTATGTATGCATAGAAACCACCATATATCCGTATGTATGCTGTAATGTGTCCATATCTGGATGTATGGAAACAGGGAGAATTGGCTTCTGTCTTATACACAGCTACCATTGCATAAAGGTTAGATCACATAGTTATATTTCCCCTCCCCACACCCCCTGCACCAACTTCTGGTGCTCTTTCTTACTGTTGATTTTTTGGGGGTTTTTTGTATTGTTTGTTTTTTGTTTGTTGTTGTTGTGTTGTTGTTTTTTTTTTGTTGCCTTTTTTTTGTTTGTGTTTTGTTTGGGGTTTTGTTATTTTTTTCTCATAAACGGTAGATGTGGGTTCAGAATTCAAGTAAATGTAATTTCTCATAATCCTGTGTTTTAGAGAATCTGTCTTGACATCTCAGGCATAAAGTCATGGCCACTCTTGGGCCTAGTTTAGAAGTACAGTTTTGGGGAAGGCTACCTCATTTTCTTCAGCATCACAAATAATGTACTTAAATACAAGCCACATTGCATAAGTTCTTCCCTCCCCCCCTTCTGTTAGTGAAAGTATATCGCTGTTAGAAAGTATTTTCACTGTTGCTGTGAAATTTTTTGAGAATCTGAAAGATGCTGCTCCAGTATAAGGTTCCCATATGTTTGGAAACATACTCCAGATTAGCTTTTGTCACTATTTTTAAAGTGAAATCAGAGGTAAATGTATTTGCAAACTGCATCAGAGGGGTGTTTTACTACTTCTTTGTAGGTGATTGGATGGATTTTATTAAATTATGTTCTTTTCAGCCTGTTAATATCTTAAATTAATGTACATAATAGTTCTAACCCAGAATGCTAGTTATTTGCTTAGAAAAAAAAGTTATTTACAAAGGTAAAGTTTGGTTTTACCAGGTCAGTTGTAAAATTTGATGGTGCAAACCCTCATCCCTGATATAACTACTAGTATTCACTTCTGGTGTTAATGATTTTTTCTCTCTCCTTTAAAAATTGTTTATTTTTATTTTACCACAGATCACAGTTCTCATCCAACAGGACACATGGCTCTTTTAAAGAAAAGTAAGAGAGATTAAAAACATTTGAAATATCTATTTTTAAAAGAGGACAGAAATGTCAAAGGCAATTTCTTATGCAACTGTTGTCACAGTTGCATGCAAATTTATAGTTCTAGTTTTGCTATGTTATGCTTAATTTTCAGTATACAGATAAGACTTTTCTTGTTAACTAAGTCAGGTCATTACAGCCGTAAATCCCATTAATTTAAAATTACTCCTTCCTTTACTGCATGACAACAGGGGTCTGCAGTTTCCCACTAAGAGTGCAGGTAGCTGCTAGTTTCCTGTGGGTTGTGCCCATAGCGCTGAAGCTGTGTTTTTTTTTTACAGAACTCTGCACATTAACAGTGTTCATACTTGCAAATGAGGTGTGGCCCCAAGAAATTTGGTGTTTTCATCAACTGTCAGGATCAGTGACTTGAAACTGGACCAGTGTGTGCCTGCAGTTATGCACCCAAATTTGTTCAAAGGCGATGGCCTGTTTCCTCAGCTGGCTTAAATGGGTGCGGGTTTGGTGACATATGTTTACCAGTTTCAATTTATTCTCACACCCAGTTCTGGCCAGTTGGCCCTTTTGATTGGAATAGTTCAAAACTCTATTCCTCTTGCTCTTTTGTACACTTTAGATCCCTTTCATAGTGGTGCAAAAGTAACGAAGTAGTCTGATGCAAAAAAAAAACCCAAACCAAAAAAACCCTCCCATTATCAAGGTAACTGCTGATGATAGCAATATATTCCTTCCTTGTTGTAGTCGGTGAACTGGCCTGGTACATGCTCATTGTTGGTTTACGTTGAATGACTTAAACTTGTACAAGACAGCGTGGTAGGAACTACAGATCACAGTATACAGCAAGGTCTTTGCTGTTGCATGCTTTGTTTTGATTTTACTAATTAATCACATCAAATTATTTATGTGTTTTCAAATATTTTGGAACATTTCTGGCTTTAGTAGCATGCTGGGTTTCTTTTTCTAGATTTTTAGAGTTTTTCTCAAACACACCTTGAAGATCTGAATGTTGAAATTGGAAAAAAAAAATCTCTTGTGTTTGAAGCTTTATCAGGGAAGCCTGAGAGAGGGAAAGGCTAGGTAAAAATAATGAACTCCTGAAGTCCTGTGATGAGAAACAGCGAGCTAGCCAAGAAATGAGAGTTTGGCTCTGGTAAAACTCAGAAAAGTGTGAATTTCCTAGTATGGATAACCCATCTATATTAGGAGCTTGATGATTTTAGTGAGCAAGTTATCCATGAAAATCGGATAATTGGAAATTATTGCAATGGGGGAGAGACACTATGATGTTTTTAAAGTGAAATTTTTTTTAGCTTGAATAATGAGAAAGCAGTTTATAAACACAGCAAATACAGGTTATGTTATGTGCTGGTTGCAAATTGGATTTTGCTTTTAGAAAAGGTGCTTGGAGTTAGCTATAATACTGATGGTAAACAAGTTCTCCCTTTTCTTTCAGTTAACCAGATCTTACTGTTACTTCTTGTCTTAACTGTGTGTGCCATTCTGTATAATAAAGTTCACCAAGTGCCATCTGCATTAAAGAATGAAACAGGTAAATGACTTATATTTCTGTTTCATTTGTGCTCATTTTATATTCCTTATTTCCTCATTTGAACAGTGCTTTTTGTCTTACTGAATCCTGTTTGCCCTGCAGTAGATGAACAACTAGCACCATTGCATATGGTCTGGAATGCAGAATTTTTTCTTCTGCATTACTCAAATAAAATAGTAGGAGACTGATAGTGATGACTCAGAATTGTCATTCTGATTCAGATTTTTATCCAGATGTTACTGATGTAGATGGAAGCTGGAGTAGATCCTTTTTTTGTGCTGAACAGCCTTGGAGTTGCTTAGTGCTAATAAACTTTGATCACAACTTGTCCCTGTGGGAGTGCTCTTAGCCTAGCTATTCATTTCAGGTAGATCATCAGATCTTGATATGTCTTACAGCAGAAGTTTTTGCTGGAATTTTTATAGTGACATAAACCCACTAGGATTGATGTGGTTGATCTGGTGGTAAATGTTTATACTAATAGCTTATTCACTGTTCCCAATATAAACAAACTCTGTCTTGCTATAAACAACTTTTTTTTCAGTATATTTTTGTTGGGATTGTTGTGAGTTTAATAGTATGTTTTAACCAGTATAAATATATCCATATAAGTTCTGTAAGTTAATCAGTGCTAGGGATAAAAACCTTCCTTAACAGTAACGTGAACTGATTCAAAAACCATGTAGATGGGGCCCTCAGTGACATGGTTTAGTGGCTGTCTTGGCTGTCCTGGGGTAATGGTTGAATTTGATCTTAAAGGTCTTTTCCAACATAGTTGATTTTATGATTCAATTTTGTTTAGACTTTTTTTCCTTTTCTATCATTAGCAACTTTCTGCTGGTATAAAATTTTGCACTATTTCTTTCTATCCTGCTTCTCAAAGAAGTGGAACTCATCCAATTGCACCATCTCTTTGACTTACCTCTTTCCTTTGATAATTTTGGAACCCATTGTTCACCTCATACTAGATATAACTGAGAAGTAGAAGTCTCAAAGGTATTCAAACTTCTTCAGGTTTCATGTGAATAAGCAGCTGCTTGGAGGACAGGCTGAACTGTGCCTCTGCTGAGTAGAAGATGCCAAGAACTCTGTTATATATTCTGTTTGGAAGCATCCAACAGTTCAGTCAACCTGCATGTTGTTCTGGATTAGTGACAGCTCATGCTGTATGTGTTGCCAGATGCGGATGTGTATAGGATGCGGTAAGGAAACAGGGTGAATGTGGTATGATTCAGCTTCTTCTGGAACTATATACCTGTTCCTGTGATCCAGATCTGATATAAAAAGATTCTGAATTTTCTGTTATAATGCACAGTTTTGTTTCTTGTAGTTGATTTGGAGAGTCCAGAGGAAACGGAAGAAGAAATCCCAGTTGTAATCTGCGCTGCTGCAGGCAGAATGGGGGCAGCTGTAGCAGCAATCAGTAGCATCTACAGCAACACAGAGGCTAATGTTTTGTTCTATATAGTTGGGCTGAAGACTACCATCCCACATATTCGGTATGTACCAGCCTTATTTTGTTTCATGCTGTGGTTAGAACCAGGTTGCTGTGTTCCTTAACATGCATGTAGACTTTGGAGGGCTTCGAGTAAATGTTTCTCCCTTTAATTAGTGCTATACTCAGTAGTGCTATACCTAGTAGTAGCAATACCCAGGATTCCCTGTTTAGGAAATGGGACCATTTTGCCCTCCGCAAGGCACTGCCTGGTGTGAAATAGCCAGCCCATGTCCATAAGTGTGTCTCTCTGTCTGCTGTAGATCAGCTGCAGAAAGTCTGGATTATATAAGTATGTACATGCTTGTGCCAGTCCCACTTCGTGGCACTCCGCTTACCTCTCTTTTGGCACTGTGTCTTAAGCTTAAGTAGAAAAACTTGTTGTTTAAAGCTAATTTCAGCTGAAAGGGTGTATTAAAAGTTATAAATAGAGACCCCCAAAAGCTTGTAAAGAAAGCATTGGGTATTAAAATTTGAAAAGATTGTCTAAAAGAGGAGGAAGGTGTAAATCAAAACTATAGCAGTTTCTTACCAGTGCTCACCTCTGCCTACTCCACTTCTGTAGCCTGTGTACCCACATTTTGTGTCAAAGTGAAAAGCTGTAATGAGTGGAGTTCCGCAGGGAGTTTTTCCATTTTAGTTCATCAGTAACCTAGATAATAGTGGAAGATGTTCTCTATGAATTTGCAGTTGGCACGAAGCTGGAAAAGAGACAGCAGATATATTGAGGACAAGAGCTGAAAACTAATTGTGATGAATTGGAAAAATGAACTGTAAAATGTGATGAAATTCACTAGAGGTAATGACAAGGCGGGAATAGCCGATTGTATTGGCTCAGGGTGAAGCAGGAATTGGGTAGCACTCATTTGATAAACTGCATAATTATATAAGGCATGCATCATAGTGGATATTCATGTTGATATATGTGACCATAGGAGATGTGAGGAAACATTTTCTGATCTTGCAGACATTATTAATGCATCAGAAGAAATGTAGTGGTTTGTTCTGGGTGCTTTCAGGAAGGATTTAAAAGAGAAGTCAGAGGAAAAAATAAGCAATGGTGTCAAGAAAGCTGACACAACAATGAAAAACTAAGACTAAAGACAATGTATTTAGGAGCTAATGGGACAGGCATCTTGAGGGTTGTAAAACTGTGAAAGGGAGAAAACTAACCTCTGCTTTAAAGACATAGATAGGATAGGAAAAAATGGTCTTTATAGGAGAAAAGCCTAGAAAAATAGCATTTGATGCTAGTGATGGTGAAAGAGTTGTTTGGGCAACATGTCGAATCTGGTTTTGGCATTAGGATAGGATGTTTTGGGGGGTGTTCTGGTTTTTTTATGAATGTGCGCAATAGCTGTTGATGGAAGTGATTCTGTCTTGGGGCAGAATAGATCAAGTGAGCTTTCAAGTTCTGTTCTCCTATGAGTCTGTGAATTTAATACTAGAAGTACTTGCTAGATACTCAGTATTTCTTTTACCGCTTCTTTTTTTTATCACAGAAGATGGATTGAAAATTCTAAACTGAAAGAAATAAAATTTAAGGTCGTGGAATTCAACCCTATGGTACTAAAAGGAAAAATCAGACAAGATGCATCACGTCCAGAGCTACTGCAGCCTGTGAGTAGATTAATACCATGTAACAAATTTTCAGTGTTTTTAATGCTTACTACAGGCTTTACAGTGTACTAGAAATTCTGTTCCATTACATGGAGGGGGTGAGACGTAAGTCGGAGAAGCTATATCAGGTCCAAACATTATGCCCTCACTCAAGAAGGAAAAATGTGCTATAACAAGCTGCTTGCAACTTAGCTGTCTTGCTGGGACCTCAGTATTTGGTGGCATAAACTAGGTGATTGGAATGTGTCCTATCTTTAAGAATATATTTACAGTTTATTAGAGGGAAGACCTAATAGTGTTCTTTGTGCCTCCATGATGCCAAGTTAGCTTCATTCTGCCCATGTGCACGGGTAATTCAGAAGCTAATGATTAATCTAAATATTACTAACTGGCAGGAAAAAGCAAATCAGATGCTAGAAATTATTAGGAAAGGAATATGGATCAAAATACAGACTATTATTATTCCACAATACAAATATATAGTTTTCCCTTATCCCAAATACTATGTGCAGTCTTTGTCCCCTCATCTGGAAAAGATGTAGCACCACTGGAAAATGTTCAGGTCTGTTCAGAATATTTATTCTTGCTGCCCTTCTCCGAGCTTTTGACACTTTTAATTAGAATTCCTTCCTTCATGCAAGGAATCAGTGGGTTAAAACTGTTTAGCCTGGAAATGTAACCTCTAGTGTGAAAGTAGAGGTCTGCAGAACTGAGTGACAGAGGACCCAATGGGGGATGGTTACTCACTGTCTCTTTCATTGCAAGAGCTAACAGTCATTGGATTAAATTAGTAAGAGTTACAGTCAGAACAAACAAGAAATGTTGCATGATTTTCATGCAGTGTGTCCAGTTCTGAGTTCCCCTGTACAAGGAAGTTACAGACTTTGGTGTGAGTCTAAAACAGGGCTGCAAATATGACAAAGGGACTGGAGCATCTTTTATATGAGGAGTGGCTGGGAGAACTGGGGCTGTTTAGCCTGAGGAAGAGAAGGCTCAGGAGGATCTTATCAATGTGTATAAATATCTGAGGGTGGGACAAGAGGCAGTGGGCACAAATTAAAATGCATGGTATTTCCTCTGGGCACAAGAAAAAACTTTTTCTCTCTTTTTTCTTTAATAGTAAGGGTGGTCAAACACTGGAGCAGGTTGCCCAAAGAAGCTTTTGAGTCTCCATCTTTAGACATATTCAAAACCTAACTGGGGATGGTCCTGGGAAGCCTGCTCAGATGGACCTTGCTTGAGAAGAAGGCTTGGATAATTTGAACTTAAAAGGCCCCTTCCAATCTAAGCGATTCTGTGAAGAAACAACTATTTTGGGCTGCTTTGTTAGAGCCATAGTAAATAAATGGGGGTAAATACTAATGGATTCAAGATACTACTAAAGATACTGTTAAAGCTGGGGAGGAGAAAGCAAATGATTGGTGGCTAGTGCTCAATGAAGAGAGAGAAATTTAATTTAGCTTAATTAGTTTAATTACACAATTGAATAACAGTTTAATTGTTAATAGAGACAGAAATGTGAGGCTACTTCATTAAACAGCTTTACCATTTGGTGTTTACCTTTTTTTCTGTTTAATAGCTGAACTTCGTTCGATTTTATCTTCCTTTGCTTATCCAGAAGCATGAGAAGGTCATATATTTGGATGATGATATCATTGTTCAAGGTAAGCTGTCATCCAAAAGGCAGTTTCTAGTAGAATTACAATCAAAGTTATTGCAGCTTTTACAGTCCTTTGGAAATATGACAATAATGGAAACATGCAGCTGCTAGGAGTGTTGTGCTCAGGGAAACTACAAATCTGCTTGGTTTTAAAGGAAAGTCTGTAGAACACCCTGGTATATATCTTTTGAATTGCTGATGCTGATCAAAGTTGGTATGCATGGGTTTCATTTTAATCGAATCTGGTCAATTGCTGAAAGATACAGATTTCACTTAGATGCTGCCATATTTATGAAGTATGTGACATGCATTTCCTGCTAGTATTTGAATTCCCACAAATGCTGAGAGCATTAAGATCAGTGAATTTTTATTCTCCACAGCTTCTCTTGTACCTTCTTACAGTTTTTTCTCTTTAGTAGTGGATTTCGTGACATCTGCATTTAAAAGGGCTGATACTGGTCACTTTATAAAAACAATCTGCTCTGCCCTTCTCATTTTAATTTGCAATAGACTTCATATGACAGTTCTTCAACATGCATGTTTCCAGTGGCTATCTCTGCTTTTTGGTTTTGTTGTTCTCTCTTTTACCAATGGGCAAAAGCAATATTTGACTCTCTGAAAGGTTCTGAAGTCTTCATTTATGCTCCAATTTCATGAGCACTGTAGGTTGAGCCCACCACTTCTGTATCTCTCCTCACACCTACACAGGCATTCACCAGAATTGTGATTGCTTTTAGCATGAATTTGCTCTCTGACAGGAGTCAAGGCAGTGTGGCTGGAAGAGGGGTGGTAGGACTTTCCCTTTCCTGAGGGGTGTCAGCTTCTGTCAGCTGATAGTGTTTCTGGAACCACAGGATAAAGTTGCACCTAGTTTCATCTTACAGCTCATGGCAGGCTGCTGCCTCTCCTGTCCTCTGCAGCTTCTGTTACTTGTGTCCTATCTACGATTGTGCAGCTGCAAAATAAGCTGATTCAGCTGCTTGACCTGGCAGAAGACTAGCGGTACAAAAAGAAAGAAAACCCAACCCTTTATTTTCTTCTTCTATTTTCTTTTCCTTGGCTTCAGCCAGGCTGTCTTGCTCACCTTTGGGTCACGCAATCATAGGGCCCAGAAAGAAGGGAATAAAGACACATCTGGGAGCAAGGTGGAGGGAGGAAGCCTGTTCTGGCAGCTTCTCCCCATGTCTTAGCTCTAATGTGAGACTGTGCTCTCCATCAGATGTCTCTGTAGTGGAAGTGAATGGGGTTCTGGGGTTTAACTCTGTGATCACTTATTGGTCGTTACTTTCTGCAAAGCAGTAAGAGTGAAACATGCTGAACTTGGGGCTCAGCCCAGAATTGTTTGGTTATCTATTTTTTTCCTGCTGTTCTCTTGAACCGCTGTTTTCTCTTCCTTTTTTGTTGCTTTCTCTCTTTCTTTTGCTTTTTCTTTTGAAAAGCAGAAGCTGTTTAGAATCAGGAGAAAATTCTTGGCAAGGCGTGTTAATCTTCAACAATTAAATGTCCCATTAGTTCAAAGCCTATTTCTTGGTGGGACATGAATCCTAAACCAAGTTTTCCACCCAGCTGATGAGTTCAGACAAATAAATAAATAAATTCTGCTTGTTTTATAAGTAGTAGTTTCAGTGTTTATAGTATGGAGAATGTTTTTGGTTACTAATCTTTGAATGAGCTCACCTCAGGCTGCTGGGCCATTTGTGGCCTTCCAGGATGATTCTTATCTGTGATCAGCCCATGCCTAGGAGGAAAGCTGGTGGCTTTTGGGGGTTTGGATGTAGACTCAGTCCATTGCTGTTGCAGCACTGTGCTTCCCACCTGCCCTGAAACTGTTTAGGCACATCAGGGTACCTGTTAGACAGGAGGTGGGTGAGATGCCATGCATTGTATTATTTCCCTCCACCAGGAAGAAGTTGGGTGGTTGGGAAGCCAGGGGGAGTGATAAAGCATATCAGACACATTTCAATTGGCCAATGCTGGGAAACCCCTTATTCTTAGCAAGAGGTATAAACACAGTAAAATCAGGAAAAGCCTGATCTGTTCCAGAGATTGAAGTGGTGCTTCTGTGGGACTTAAAGAGGTTCAGATAAGCTACCTGTGCCCTCCCTCTCCAAGGGCAAGCTCTGTGAATGCAGAGCTTTGTCACCAGGCTTCTTAGCAGTGTAATCAGCTTCTGCTGTAGCTGATTTTGGACATTCAGAATATGATGTGTTGAATACTGATGATATCTAAGGATAGACCTCAGACATCCAGGTACAGGAAAAAAATTGGAAAATTGTCCCATATTACAAAATTCAGTCTTCATGAATATTTGGGAATCCTAAAACTGGAATGTTCCTAAGTAACATGCATGAGAACAGAAGTTATCCTACACACTGTGTATCAATGAAGCAGGTTTCTTCTTATGCTTTTGACCTTTCTGCAATCAGGTGACATCCAGGAACTCTACGATACTAAGCTGGCTCCTGGACATGCTGCAGCTTTTTCAGATGACTGTGATCTGCCTTCCACACATGAAATGGTTAGAAGTGTAGGGATGCAGGTAAGGTGCCAATTTGGAATTCTAAGGGTGAATATATTGGCCTACAAATGTAAGGTGATTTGATATATTTTCCACAAAGTGAAAGTTATATTTTTATTTTTTCTGGTAGTTTTGTAATAGTTCTACAATAATTGCAGTAACTCTGTAATGCTCTGCAGAGTTGTTTCCTGGAATAATTTCAATATCTGTTGTTCTTTAGATTCTACTAAATTACGTTTGCTATTTTGCTGTCAGTGGATCAGGAGCACTTATGGAACTAATGAAGGCGGAATAGATGGCATTTCTACTAGTCAAATTGGGAATGAGATTTGGGAAGGTGTATTTACAGGCTAATTCCTGAGCTGAGTTCCCTAGAATCGTCAGAGTGCCCCTGACATTACAGCAGCACAAGTGTGGTATTACATCATCCAGAATAAGCTACAGAAAGACAAATGTATGGTCAGGGAAGAACTCCCATGGAATAATGCTGTGGAGAAACTAATTCAGTAGCTGGAAGTATCCTGCCTTTCAACCTTATGTGATGTAGAAATGAAGACAAGTAACCATCTTCTAGAAATTCAGCTCTGGGAGGGCATATTTAGTCTCCATGTGAGTGATAGAGATGCATTTAAGCTTGTCTTCATGGAGATTCATAGGGGATAAACATGCTTTTTTTATTTCTTAGAACACGTACATGGGATTCCTGGACTACAGAAAGCAAGCAATTAGAGATCTTGGCATCAGCCCCAGCACCTGCTCCTTTAATCCTGGAGTAATTGTTGCTAACATGACCGAATGGAAACATCAACGGATTACAAAGCAATTGGAAAAGTGGATGCAAAGAAATGTAGAGTATGTGTAGAAATCTAGCTTTGCACTTTTAATACTCAGTTTGCAGTTTAATTTCTGTTTAAAAGCTCTTCAAAATTTTATAGCAGTCTTTCTTTGAGATCTCATCAAGCAAAGTATCTCACATTCCAGAATCTGTCTGCTTCAGTCTGACCAGTTGTGTAGCAGGAAATGGCCACCTGGAATTTTAGTCTTTAATCACAAACCATGCTTAATCTTGAGGGACATTGAGAGACATTGAGAACACGTGGTTCTTGTTTTGGGTGACCAGCCACACTGGAGATGACACTACTTAGGATCTTCTGAGGCTCGTTTAAAGAAGGAGGAATGTTTCCCTGTTCGTGTGAGTTCTCCTGTATAGTAACGTCAGCCAGACTGTGACTGGACACTGTATTTCTTAAATACTAATAGAAACCACAATTTTTTCTATACATGAACAAAAATTGACCATGAGTAAGTCATGATACAATGAAACAATTACTTTTTATTTCTTATGTTAGTTCACCCCTGACCTGTACTTGCAAACTTGACATTTATTTTCTTCACAAAGGGTTAAATTTAAATGTAGCAAGGCTGAACTGAAACTAAATAGCTTGTGCCCTTGGACTGTTACTTGTTAGTTTCAGAAATGAGCAGAGGAGACACATAAATGGTAAGCATGTGCAGGAATGAAAAGTCAAGTGTCTTTCTCTTACTCTGCTTGTGTAACATATGGTGACAAGCTCTTGCGGTGGTTTTTAAGACTGTTAAAGAGAAAAAAACTTCCCTGAATATTACTGCAAATGTTCTCTATGAAGTTGATTTTATACCTTAGTAACACATTCATGTTATTTTTAGCTGGATTTCAAAATGACAGTGCAATAAATTGCTTGGCGGTCAAAACCCAGTTTTGAAGGGGAGGTTCACATCTTTTTTTTCTTCTCTGTACACATCTCTTGCTGCTTCCCACGTTTCCTCCTCATGAGGCTGGGTGGCAGGCATAGAGCCCCAGAGGTGAGTGGCTTCAGTCATGTGCCGGCCAGGCCTTCAGCACACTGCTGCCTCTCCTTACAGTGACTGGGCTTAACCTAGCTCTGGATATATCACATAATTCATAGGGAGTGCATGGCCTTCAGATGTTTGTTAGTAGAGTCATAGAATGGTTTGGGTTGGAAGGGACCTTAAAGCTCATCCAGTTCCAATCCTCCTGCCTTGGGCAGGGACACCTTCCACTAGGCCAGGTTGCTCCATGCCCCATCCAGCCTGGCCTTGAACACTGCCAGGGATGGGGCAGCCACTTCTGTGGGCAACCTGTGCCAGCACCTCACCACCTTCACAGTGAAGAATTTCTTCCCTTATATCTAATCTCTGTACTCTTTCAGTTTTAAAGCCACCCCACCTTGTCCTATTACTACATGCCCTTGTAAAATGTCGCTCTCCAGATTTCTTGTAGACTCCTTCAGATATTGGAATGCTGCTCTAAGGTCTGCCCAGAGCTTTCTCTTCTCCAGGCTGAAAAATGAAATTGGACTTTGGCAAAATTGGAAGTTAATTTATGGGTCTAAAAGCTTAAGAGAGAGGGGAAGAGAGGGGATGAAACACATGGAAACATGTACATTAAGAAACAAGTCTAAATTATGTTTAATTCCTTTATGTTAACAGCTTTTTTTCTACTGTAAGCCTTGTCAGCTGAGTAGACTGTCAGCAGTGTGTAGAAGTGGCTGGCTTCAGCTGGGTCTGATTCCTATTTTGCCTGGTAGCAACGAGTTAACAGGACTTGGCGTTGCAAAGACAAGCAATTGAGAGCAGTTAGGAAGGAGTATGCTGAAAATCACTCTGTTCAAAATGAGTTTGAATTTTGAGAGGGTGCTTATTTTTGATCTTCGGCCTTTTGTACCTGTGTTTGAAATTTTGAATATTTTCTTCCCTTCCTTCCCTTCTCCCCCTTTTTGCAGGGAAAACCTTTACAGCAGCACCCTTGGGGGAGGTGTGGCAACCTCTCCAATGCTGATTGTGTTTCATGGAAAGTATTCTGCTATTAATCCTATGTGGCACATAAGGCATCTTGGTAAGTTTAACTTCCCACTGTTTGCAGTTGGAACTAAATAAAGCGAGTGGTCTGTAGGCTTCCAGCACAGGACCTTATGTTACTTTACCTTAGTGCATCACTTCATACCTCAGATCCCTAATAGTCATTGAGTTAGATTGGAAAAAAGAGAAACAAATACCAAGGACAAAGTTACATGTTTGAAGACCAGCTAACCTGTATTGCCATAAAGTATGGGAAAAATATGTGAAAGAGTTGAATATAGTGAGGGACTGAAAAACAATCAGACACTTAGTAGGTAGGTGTGGTGGGAGATAGTGGGATGCCTAGCAGTGTTTGTCTCAACGTTTTGAGAATATATTTACCTTTTGCCTGGCAATGGTGAGTTATCCTGTCATAAGATAATGGCTCAGCTGCTACAGTAAAATGAATAGTGAAAGGATTTTTTTGTTTAACCCCAGCTATGCCAAGATCTTAAAATGTTAAGAGGGAGGAAACCTGCTGAGATTTTTGCTGCTGGAGCATTAGAGGCATGAAGCTGAAAAAAGCTACTCTGTCTTACAACCAGTTGTCTATTAACAGGTGGAACCACACTAATAAGACTTCTTAAAACCCCCACTGAATATACCTCACTCTACAGGACCTTCCAGTATGAAAAATGGGAATTTTTAATTTCCTTTTTTTTTTTTAATCTGCCCATGCAGGTTGGAGCCCTGATGCCCATTACTCGGAGCATTTTCTTCAAGAAGCAAAATTACTTCATTGGAATGGGAGATACAAACCTTGGGACTATCCCAGTGTTCACACTGATCTCTGGGAAAACTGGTTTATTCCTGACCCTTCAGGGAAGTTCAAATTAATTCGGCCCGATAGCTGATAAGGAAACCACTGCACCGCTCCCGGACGCCATGGTTTGCAGTACGCAATAGCTTGAGATGCAAGATGTTGTAATTAACTGATTTTTTAGAAAACTAAGGACCTGTTAACTAGGTGAGTGACCATCGGTTTTGTGTGCTTATGGCTGGAGTGACAGGCTTTCATGTAAGATGAGGAAACAAGTTTACTCCACAATGATGTATTTTTATTAAACGTTTACAGAGGTGAAATTCAGTGCCAAGCAGTGTGGTTTAATGTAAAGTGTTTATAAGTAAGACTCCAATGTCTGATGGTAGAAACACAGAAAAGACCTTTAAGATTATCAACCCCAAATGTTATCCCAAGACTGCCAAGGCCACCACTAAGCCTGTCACTGAGGGCCTCATCTACACAGTTTTTGAATACTTCCAGGGGCAGTGATTCCACCACTGCCCTGGCCAGCCTGTTCCAACGCTGATCACTCTCTCTGTGAAGAAATTGTTCCTAAAATCCAGTCTAAACCTCTCCTGGTACAATAAGAGGCCATTTCCTCTTGTCCTATCACTTCTTACCTGGGAGAAGACACAGATCCCACCTCATTACAACCTCCTTCAGGTGGTTGTAGAGAGCACTTAGGTCCCTCCTGAGCCTTCTCCAGACTAAACCCCCCCAGTTCCCTCAGAAACTCCTTATCAGACTTGTGCTCCAGACGCTTCAGCAGCTTCATTGCCTTTCCCTGGACCAGCTCCAGCACCTCAATGTCTGCCTTGTAGTGAGGGACCCACAACTGAACACAGTATCGGAGGTGTGGCCTCACCAGAGCCATACAAGGTATTTTTAGTTGTCTGGCCCACATTAAACAGCCCAAAATGAAAAAGCACACACCAGTTTAGTGAGCAGAGTTCTGGTGCTTGGTGACTCCATTTTTCAGGGTTTCCATGTGTTACGCACCCTGCAGCCCATGCAGACCCCTGCTAGCAAAATGCAAAAGCATGTTCTGAGACACTGCAATACAATTCCTGATTTTATTGTGAAACTTTTGATAGATTTAAGACAGGTTTAAGAACTTTTGTATTACTGTAAAGAAAAGAGCACCAGTTCTCAGGGAGTACACATAGGATTGCAATAGTGGAATGGTCATTGAACACTGAATTCTATACCTAGATAACCTAGTAGCCAACTCCATGAAAGAGAAGGCCTTTCCCTTCCAATCAAACAGGATAGCCTTACAGTAGTGTTACCCTGCTGTGCTACATACTCAGAAGTGCTAATCACATGCTTCTAATTTTGTTGAAAAATAAAACTGAATTGTAACAAATCCCTGATGCAAGATACTTTGAGCACCTGTAGGAAAATGTCCATGTAAACAGCAATACATGATACAGTACACTTTAAATAACAGACAAGACAAGCCCCATACCTTTTTCAACAATATACTGGACAGCTTTCTGCTGAGGTTAATAAACACAATCAGAATCATAATGCACACCTGCTTGATTTAAGACACTCAGAATTAAGCCACATCATTTGAGAAGAAACTGTAAACATCGTGCCTGCCTCACAACAGGCTGACAGTGTGTGATCTCAGTGAGAGCTGTTACAGCAGGTTTAGAATCTACGCTAACTCGTTAAGCTTGATGCATGACAACTATCACTGACTGTGAGGAAAGGATAGAAGACATCGGTTCAGGAATCTCTGACCAGTGTGGATTGTGGAGATATTGTCTGTATCTGTTTTTCAAGTATGTGAAGCACCTATTGTCATAAGATCATCAAAACTTCAGTGTTTTGATCAGCTTATTGCTTTTACTTCATTTCTTCCTCACATGGTAAAAGAGGGAAAGAATATGATGGTTAGGCACAAGCATGGAGTTTCATTTCTCTCTCAGTCATTAATATTGGCCAAAAAGGTGTACTGTTTAAGTTCCTGAGAAGACAGCTGGAGTTTCTACAGATGGCTTCTCGTTCATGGAACACCTGCCCTTAGATTTAATTCAAGGAATAATGACTACACCCTTCTTCCTAAGGTCTTACAGACTGAAGAGAACTGGATGTTAAAACCCACTAAAGCACAAACCTCTTTCACCCTGTGCTAACTGCATCTGATGTAAACGATGCAGCTTTATGTGATTTTTACAGGGAGCTTGATTTTTCACTTCCCTGCAATGGAATCTGTGCAAAGGGGTTGTCTCCTGCTAAAGGTCAGCTGAAGAGACTAACCCCACAGGTATCACTGAGAGTTAAATGCCACAGAATTCAAGAACAACTGTTGTTCATTTTTTTAAAGGAACACCAGTTCCTTACATTGGAATTTAATGGGGGAAGAGATGCAGTGCTAGGGAAACCTTACCCTAAAGACAGCTTAGATACAACATTTAGGCCCTGTCCTGTGCAACACAAATTCCCCTCCAAAGTGCTGTGATTTGAGATGATGTCTCCACTCACGTTAATCCTGAATAGACAGAGCGCTCTCTTCCCACCCAGAAAATACACTGCAGAATACAACTTTCTGCACTAAGAAGGTAAAAGTCAGACTTAAAAAGCACATTTTGCTTAACTGTGCATGATTAAAAACACCATTTCATGTAAGATGTACATGTACACTTCCCATTTTCCCCTCAGGATAGAAAAGGATTATGAGAGATCCCAATATTGAGGCATCAGTATACTGCTGCTGTTACTACTACGTTATGATTCATGGAATGAAATTAACGCCCCAAAGAAATCTTCACAAATGAAAAAGCAGTTTGTCAAACCCTACAATAAATGGGATACATTAAATATAAAACTCATATACAAAAAAGGGCTAACTTTTTAAAAAGCTTGGACAGTTCCTTAAAATTTTCTAGTTCACTGATTGGAGCTACCACACACATACTTGGGACTAGAATAAAAAGAACTAGAGGAGATAAAATCCTATTCAAATGCTTCAGTTGGAGAACTGAGGTACCAATCTTGAGCACTGCATTAAAACTGCAGCAGGTAGGCATAGCTGAGAAGATGCAGCTCTTACATGTTGCTTCTCTCTTCTTCCCGTGTCACACCAGCACTGAACTCTGGAATCTGGTCTGCAAAGGACTGTGTCATCCATTGTCCATTAGGAACTTCGCCAAAGGATGGCCCCTCACAGTACTGTGGATTACCTGCAGCCAAACCAAACACAAACAGGAAAACACAGTTTGTAAAGTGCAGTTGATGGCACAAAGTATTTATTCATGAGGAAGGGTTTAGAGACTGAATGCCCCAAGTTCTTCACTTTACCAGTTCCATTTGAAGAGAAAGTGCACTGTTCACCTTCATAGGGCGCACGGTCGCAGTAAGCTCCTCCATACGCTGCTTCATAACCTGGATCGTATTTTTCTTCTTTGACAGCCATCTTTTTGGCATCCTCTGTCGAAAGAGAAGACCTCAAGTATTAACATGCAGAGTAAAAATGATCAAAGAGCATTTTTAGCAGAGAACACTTGACAAAACAGCCATACATTCTACACGATAATCCCTGCTCCCCCCAGATAATTAAGACCGTACTAAAAAGAGAGTGGAATCTGTAATTCTACAGTGCATGCTTTAGAGAAGATGGCACATCTCCCGTCTCCCCTCAAATTCTTAATTTCTTTTTGCTTGGGAAACTGCCAGTTGTGGTGTATGTTACACCATGTTTTAATAAAGGATTAACAAAATACGCACTATACCTTGTGCAAGTTGCAAGTCAAAGGTGTACCGCACCTCCTGCACCTCTGTGTTTGGTGCAATGCCTTTCAGTTGATCCCTCAAGTCTTTCAGCTTTATGTAATAATGAACTTTATCTTGTGCACGGGGAAACTGGGCACATCTCGCACTGGATGATGGCATAACGTAGCAGAGCTTGAGACAAAAAGCAAGAGAAATAGTATTAATGGTCCCTGAGCTATGAGTCGGTATTTAGTACATTGAGAATAACTTAACAGTTAACTCACTGCTTTAACCCTTTGCACTAATTTCAACTAATACTCTGGTAGCTGTGGAAGAGGATAAAAGGAGTCTTTGATTTTTCCTGGCCAGCCAGAAGTCTAGCCCTGAAGGGCTGATGACCAGCTGCTGAAGCAGGACAATTCTCACCAGTTGTTTCTGTGCTGCAGGAGACGTAGTAGCAGTATGTGTTACGAGAAGTGCAATTTATAAGTGTATGCCAGAGAGTGGAGCACACTGCAGAGCTCTGAGCCAGCAAGCCTTCAGAGGAGTACAGCATGCAAATATCCCATACTAGCAAGGGAGGCATCACAGGTTCATCAGCCCGGCTTCTTGGCCAAGCGCCTCTGCATCATGCTTGCCAGGGTTTGAAACTCTGTAGTTAGCATGCCTGAAGCCAACTTAAGCGTCTCTATCTCTGCCAACTGCCCTAAACTAATGGCATACATTTAGTTCAGGAAAAAGGAACTGTATCCAATACTTTTATTATGCAGTATTTATGAACATATACTAGTAAGGAGGATTATTTATCTTTCTTACAAATACATCTACTGCAGAAGTCTTTAAGGGCTACTTAAGAAGCAAGCACTTAATCAGCAATGGTCCTTCAGGCTTCGATAGCAACACTTCACCTTTAAAGCCACATAGCTTAAACTGAGCTCTTAAACTTGCAGCACCAGTAATTTGGGACAGAAATAAAAACAACCCAAACTTTTGGACAGACAAGGTAATAAAGCTTTGGAACAAGCTACATTGGCAGGTCGTGTAATTGCCTTTGCCTTAATTGGTTTGTAAGAACAAGTTAAACAAACCTATCTGCGATGAGATATAACTAATCTCTTGAGATACTTTTCAGCACTAGATGTCTGTGACTAATATGCTCTTGATCAAACTGTTCATTTTATCTTAAGTGTCTAATTTAATTTCAAGCTGCAAATCAGCTTAAGAAGGCTGAGTCTGATGGAAGTGCTTGGGCACAATCCAATACAGTAAGGCTGCAGCTGTAGTGTGCAATAGCACCATGGTCATATTTGGTACCAAAATTCAGTAACACAAACATACAGGACATTGGACACAGATGATCAGATGAAAGTAGATGAGTTATGATAAAAGCAAGCATATTTCGACTCTGTTGGTTTTGAGATAACCAAAATGGAATCCCTGATTTTGCTCCTCAGCATCAATACTTACAGTTTCTGTATCTGGCACCTTGTGTGGCTGCAGTCCAAATTCCAAGTTCTTAACTTTTATTCCAAAAACTTCTTTACTAAAAATTTCATAAATACCTGAAATTAAGAGAATGTAGAATAAATGGGGGGGGGGAGGGGCGGGGAAGAGCTACTGGCAAAACAAATTCATTGGAAAGCCAAGGTTCTCACATTTTCCATTGAAAGCTGCTATACGAGGTTTATACTTTTGTAACTTCTGCATCAGAATCCGTCCTCCTTCCCGAAACTCTTTGCTAAAAGAGAAAGTACTCAACATTAAAATCACAACTATTCAATCATTAAAAAGCACAATACTCCTCCTTGTTATCCTACCTGGAGAGGTCTTTGCTTCCAGGTGTTGTTCTTTCAACCATATTTGTAAATCCAATCCCATATTTATGCGGCAAGGTGTGGTCATCCATATGGTTCAGCTGTTCATTACTTAGACCAGACATAAACAGACACTTCCCTGCAAAGTAGGAAGATAAGCATTTGCCTTTTTCTTAGGAAAATAAAACAAAATCAAAAACCCCCTTGACTATCAGAGTACTGGAATGCTAAAGGAAGAATCTATGTTAACAGAGCATCAGTTAATTTGGGAAGACTACTGCCCTACCCGGAAAAGTTTTAAATAGCCAAAATTATTTTATCTACTGCCAAGAGGATAGAAAATCCCAAGTGAACAACAGGAATTCCTCACTATGATCCTGAGTATGTAAACTAGGCTTTTATTTCTAAGTTCAGTAGAGAGTTTGAGATTTTGCCATTCCCTTAAGCAGGCAGTGAATATGATCAATATGGATTTTGTGGGAAAGAATGTGGCAAATATCATGTGCCAGCTTTCTTTTATACCCTTGCCATTGCTTCTTCTTGCACTAGGCCTCTCTGACAGAACCTACTGACATCTTATATTTGTATTTAGTGTATAAAGCTATTGTTTGGGTGATTTAAATCACCCTTGATTGGTTAAAAGCAAAATCCCTTTCAAATCCCCAAAGGGCAAAAAAGCAAACCTGAAAGCAGTTTAATTAAAATGCCACGAGTTCTAACAAAGTTCTTCAAATTCTCTAAGAAGAAAGGAAAATAAAAACATACAAAAATGGTTTCCAGGTCCAGGGTAATGATGTCCTTTGTAAGCTGCCATCAAGCCAGGGTTTATGCCAATCTACAAAGATACCAGTCAGGAATTTAAGCAAGTTACAGTAAGGATGCTTATTCAATTCTCTTTAAGTTGCTCTCAATAAGCAAAACTGTTAATGGTCCCTTCCAGCATTATTTAAAGAAATGTGAAAATTGACAATTTTATAGCAGAGTCTCATTTAGATGTGCAATGTCAAAACAACTGCTCACAGTGTGTTTTACAGCCACTGGTGAGCGCTTCCAGTAAATAAAGTGTCAAGTAACAGTCTCTCATGACTGTATTATGTGTAAGCCTCAGATTTCTCAGAAATTAGAACTATGTTACTATGATTTTAAACAGAAAATGCAAAGTGGCTCTACACACAGGAAACAGTTTATATACTTTATCTTGCAAGATCTTGCCATATAAGCGATACAGATGAGTAGGCATGAATAACGTAAATCATAACCAGTGAGTACAGACTATTCACTTCTCTACCTAATCTTGTAACTGTGAGCTACTTACTATTACAATGTCCAGATCAAAAGTCAAGATATCAGGTAAAGTCTTGGTCAGAAGTTCAGCTTCAGATATCCCATTAAAACGGTCCACTTTTCTTTTGACTTTAAATGTATCTGTGATCTTCTCCTGTTTGCCTTTTGACTTGGCTGATTTTTCTTTTTTAGCAGCAGGTTTTTTGGGTTGCTTTGGCTCAGTTGCTTTGGCTTTTCTTTTCCTTCCTCCTTTTTTAACTTCTGAAACACACAACAAACATCCTTTTTGTACATTTCTAATATTGAATGTGGACATTCAGAAAGACTGAGCTAAATGTATGGGTACCAAAAGAAATCAGACAGCTAAATTTACCTTCAAAATTCATTCACTTAAACAATTCTCAGATGAATCTCCGTTTTGCAGGCTCAACACAAAGCTAGCTTGGGTTTCTCTGTGCCACAGGCACAAACACAATTCACAGGCAACTATGCTGACTTAGGATACAAACCAAGAGTAATCTTGTTAAGGTTATGTTGTTTACGTGCTGTACATAACAATCCTTTGGAAATAGTTTCATTTCTTTTGGAGGATATGCCAGAACATTGAGGCTTAGGTTCCATGTTTGAAAGTGCAGTTAAACAGCATACCCATGGTGACATCCTGTTATCTAGTAATAAAGCTGCAAAAGAAGCCTGTCTGCATAGGGCTGAGGTACATCCTAACTGTAGCGAATAATATCCTGAATGAATTGAGCAGTCACAACTACTGTAAAGTGGAAGTTTTCTTCCTATGATTTCATCTGGCCATACATTACAACTAAAACAACACAAACTTCTCAAAAGATGCACTTAAACAGCAATTTCATTGCATGAACTGGCTGATATGATACCTCATACTGAGAGCTCTGACCTATATGTGAGTACTAAAAGCAAGACAAAACTCAGTTTGTGAATATTGTCTGTAGAGTCAGAATTTCAGCCTGGCAGAGATCACTGTATTGTTACATGGTAAAGAGCAAGCAGAGTAACAGAACAAAGGATCTTTTATTGGCACAGATACTGTAAAGTGTAAGCTACTACGAAATCCTAGTGAGGGAAAAGAAAGGCAACGCAGAACTGCATAAAGTGCAAAAGTTGTGTTACCTACAGGACACATTCCAGCACTGTTGGTATATGTTTAAATAAGCCTCACTAAACCCAAACAATCTTTACTGCACATAAACAATTCACTGATTACTACAACACACTCAACCACCATTTAAACAAAAACTATTTCAAATAGACAGTATTATACTGTATTTCTTTTGCAGAAATTAAAAAGAAAAATATTTTGAACTCAGCCTTTAGAAAGAAAATGTCACTAACATAACATTAAATCCCATGAAATCAGCTAAAAATTATACATTTATCTACTGATACAAGAATCTGCTTCTCCTGGTACAAGAGAATTTTGTGAAGCTGAACAATGTGAATACTATCACTTGGGTTTACTTCTTTTCTTTTTAACTCTCTGATAAAAGAATGTTACTTAAAGACACAGTTCATCAGTACTTCCTCGGACAGCATCAAGAAAAAGAAATCCAACAGGCCCAAAGAAGCAGTTTAAGACCAATAATTTCTGCTTCCAACCGATCACTAACACTATCTTACTTAGCCAGCTCAGCCAAAGTACCTTTTGGAGGCTCCTGAGCAATGTCTGGCTCTGGGATGCCCTCTAGAGTTGGCTGTTCAGTCATCATTTCCATGTTGGGCACCGCAGTCATCATCTGATGGAACGGGAATGTGTAAAATGCTTGAGCTTGCTGAAGGTATGCGTAGTATCTTAGAAAGGGAGGGAAAAAAAAGACACAACTTATAAACAACGTAGGAATGTAATGACACACCAAATAGAGTGTAAACACCAATCATTACTAAGGCTGGCTTGTACTGTACTTGAGTTCTCCAAAAACTCTATTAACATGGCAGTAAACTATGCAAACGCACTAGGCAGTCTGACTGCTTAGCTGGTATCAGGTGATGTTAAACCCAACAGTACAGTTCTTTAGGGATTACTGTTATATGGAAAAAACACAACATTTGTAAGCAAAGCGTAGAGCTTTTCCTTTTTTTTTTTCCTGAAAAACAAACCACTCCACAACACACATTATGAAGGGAAACTGTCTATCAGAGATGCCAACAATTTACAACACAAGTGAATTAAAACTCTTTGGACTTCAAGTTTCACAAGTTTTGGATTTTCTTAACGTTATGTCAGTTACTTTATCTGATACAGTACGGAATGGATGAATCATTCTGGGCTACAAAGCATTATGAGTACATACAGCATGAGTTACTATGCAGATTATTAGAGAGCTTTAACAAATCATGTGGCAGACATTGTCCAGTTATCACATATTGAATCTCAACACTTATTCTACACAGAAGTGTTCACACACACATTCAGTCTCCTTCCATGCACAATTTTCCATTTACAGATCTTCTGCTCCACACATTTATTAGTCACATACAGCCCTCACACTCCAACACAAACTTCTGCTTCATACTGTCAATTCCCTTCTACCTACACAGCCGCCTTCTTGTCCACAGATTCCACACCATAAAAATACATAGAAAAGATTTCATGAGCAGCAGATTTTCAGGAAATAAATTTGTCATCTCAAAGCTATTATAAAGCCACCAAATAACTTTTGGATACACAGAAATTTGGCCAAGATTGACTATTTGACTAAGAATGCCAGTGACATCCTGGCCTGTATCAGCAACAGTGGCCAGCAGGGCCAGGGCAGTGATCATCCCCTGTACTGGGCACTGGTGAGGCTGCACCTTGAATCCTTCGTTCAGTTCTGGGATCCTCACTACAGAGAGACATTGAGGTGTTGGAGCAGGTCCAGAGAAGGCCAATGGAGCTGGTGAAAGGTCTGGAGCACAAGTCCTGCGAGGAATGGCTGAGGGACCTGAGGGTGTTTAGTCTGGAGAACAGAAGGCTCAAGGGTGACCTTATCGCTCTCTACAACTGCCTGAAAGGAAGCTGTAATGAGGTGGGGTCCGGTCTCTTCTCCCAAGTAAGAAGTGATAGGCCAAGAGGAAATGGCCTCAGGCTGCACCAGGGGAGGTTTAGACTGGATACTCTGGGAAACTGGGTTGTCAGGCATTGGCACGGGCTTCCCAGGGCAGTGGAGAAGCCACCACCCCTGGGGGTATTTAAAAAACATATAAATGTGACACACAGGGACATGGTTTAGTGGTAGACTGGGCGGCGTGAGGTTTACGATTGAACTCGATGATCTCAAAAGTCTTTTCCAACCTAATGATCCTACATATCTCAAAAGAAGGGACTATTCTCTATTATGCAGTGTAACCTGGTATAGTGGCACGTGTTCCTGCCCATGGCAGGGGGGATGGAACCAGGTGATGTTTAAGGTCTGTTCCAGCCAAAACCATTCTGTGATGCTATGAATATTTAAGAATCCCACTGTAAAGTAGGTTTACGCTAGAGTAGTCCACACTTTTCTGACCAGGCCACTGATTTTGAACCAAATACCTGTCCTGAATCAAGGAGAGTAAATTTGCATGTAGGTCTGTCAGATTCCTGGGGAAGGTGCCTAACAAAGTCAGGGGAGATTTTCGGAGCACGGTAAATACATCACCCCCTCTGCTGGAGGAGCTCCCTGTACCAAACAAAATTGATCTTCAGATGCTTTCTTATTTAATGTGTATATAAAGTCTCCTTGCAAGGGGAGTTTCCCTAAATAGAGGACAATTTGCACCCTATCATGGACAAGTCCTCTAGACACACGGTAGCAATGAGATGAAAGAGAGCTTTTTACCCCTACCTCCAAGCTTCATATACATGTTTTTAGGTCACTGTTCTTGCACGGCTTGAGAAGCGCGATTTTTTTGTTATTAGTGTATACGTTATGGAACATTTAAATAACTATTTTCTCACCTCCTAGGGCTGCCTCACCCACCCCAGCACCACCGCCCGGCATACAGTCGGGGCTCACACCGCTCCATGCCACCCGCAAACCTCCCCACCGTGAGCACCCACCAACTCTCCTCCCTTGTTCCCACCCCCAATAACCACCCGCACCCCCGCCTGCGGGTCCCCACCGCACGTCGGTCACCCACATCAGCGCCCGCGGATCCTCATCAACCGATCCCCCCGACAGAGCTCCTGCCCCGAGAGCTCCTCACTCAGGATGCACGCACCCGGCATCGCGCCCCACAGCCCAACGCCCGGAGCCTCCCCACCGCGCTCCCCGTAAGGCCACATGCGGCGCTGGGCCCATCCCGCCGCGCCCGCTCTCACTCAAACCCCACCCGGGAGCGCGTCCCTCCCACTCCGCGGCCTCAGGGGGAGAGGGGAACCGCCGCACCCCCGGCCCGACTCCCCCCGGGGTAAGGAGGAGAAAGGCAGTGGCGCTCGCGAGGCCGCAGCGGGGCGGTACCTGCCCAGCTCCTGGACCTCCATGCCCGGCGCGCCGCCTCGCCCGCCGATGGGGCTATTGTCACCGGCCGCCCCCGGACACCCCTGGCCACCCCCTCCCCCTGCGCCTCAGAGCCACAACCGACCTGCCGGCCGGACCCGCGTCACATGAGCAGTGCCCGCCAATGGGACAGCGCAGCCGGCCGGCCGGCCCGGCGAGGGGGCGGAGCCTGAGGGTGTGCATGACGGTACGTCACGGCGCGCTGCGCGTCACACGCAGCGGGGGTGAGCCGCGGGCCCTCCTACGCCGCTGCGCGCTCGAGTAGGTGGGATGACGGATATCCGGCGCATGACGTGCTGGGGAGCGGTG